>CM047884.1:7527664-7614763 GCA_026212405.1 Petrea volubilis
GGTGGGAAGTATCTTGCACGAAAGGATCCGATGACCGGAGAATAGTACTCCGAAATCGCACACTGCCGTTCTCACAGGAGAAAAAGGGTCTCATACGAGAGAAAAGGTTCTCATAAGAGAGAAAAAAGAAAAATCTAAATGGGGTTTAGTTAATAACTGTTGATGTAAGTTTAAAACCTTACAAATAATTTGAACCACCACAATATGAATTTATGTCAAATTTATCCAAGAAAAAAATCAAAGTAAAAGATCTAATGTTTAATTACACTTTTAGTCCTGTAACTTAGGCCCTCTAACACATTTGGTCTTGTATGCTCACCTTTTACACATTTAGTTCCATATGTTTTTAATTTTTGACACATTTGGTCATGAGGTGACAAATTTAATTCTGAGCCCCTATAAATGTGGTTATGGACCAACAAATGTAGTCCTTTATGTTTGCACTTTTGGTTCTCCCTCATTTCTCCGATCAAATTAAATATTTTTGGCCAAATTAATGATTGTTTAGACCACCTATTACAACAAAATACACAGATTTCAACTCATGGGACTAAATGTGTAAAAGAGGGTATAGTCGAAAAATCATTAATTTGGCTGGAGAAATGAATGAGGACCAAAAGTGCAAACATAACGGACTATATTTGTTAGTCCAGAACCATATTGGTAGGGATCATGATTAAATTTGTCACTCCAGAATTAAATATGTTAAAAATTAAAAATATAAGGGATTAAGTGTATAAAAATAAACATACAAGATCAAATATATCAAAAGCCTAAATTACAGGACTACAAGTGTAATTTTAGCGAGATCTAGTAGTTTTTTCTTTGCTAGTCCACGCGTCGTTGCCGCGCTTAAGGAATGAACCCCAAACGAAAATTCCCAAATCCCACCCTAACCCCTTTAACGACTCCACCCACACCCTTGCGAGAAAATTAAAAGGGAAAAAGCAGAAAGCAAATTGAGCGTGTTAGCGATAGCATAAATCCTACGCATGCTCTAAAATCCGAATTTGAATTGTGTTTTGATCGCAAATCGACTTGGTTTCGATGGAGTTCAATGGTGGATTGCAGCAGGAAACTTCAGTTGCTGTGGTGAAAGATCGTCGGACGGAGGCTCTGGGCGACCTCCGTGTTCTTCCCGATGAAGTCATTTGCATCATATTGACGCGTCTCACGCCTCGCGATGTCGGTCGCCTCTCTTGCGTCAGCAGGTCGAATTATGGCTTATGTCCCTCACTGATTAGCTTGCTTCAACTTGGTTTTTCAGCTAATGCTTTTCAACTTTTCTGAGAAAATTTTCGAATGATGCGTTGTGGCTGTGCATTAGCACTAGCACTAGCTGACTATGCATTTGTCACTAGATGATGGTTGTGTTAATTTTTATATGCCGTAGACAAGAGTTCATCGAATTTGTCAAGCACTCTGATGTCTTAGTTGAAATTTGAATCTGAAAATAAGAGGTGGATGCACTCCTAAACCAGCAACCGAGCAAAAAATAATTAACTTCTGCTGATAGCAAATATTAAGGAATTGATTCAAATTATTGGATTTGAATGGTTAATTCTTTAACTTATGCGGGCATCACATCCTTTTGGAAGAAAGAATTAAAAGACGAATGCAAGCCTGTTAAATTCTATGGTAATTCCTAAATCTTGTATCAAGTAGTCTGTAATAACCAGTTGCCAATAACGGTGGGGTTGCTCTAATGGAGCATAAGGAACTGACTCAAGTAGGCTACATGCTTGTGAAGTTTCCTTGTTCGGCACTTGCTGAACATTATTATTAATTGCTACTTGGCAATAGAGACTTAGTTAATCAAACTTTCTAAAAATACGCTTGACATTAATTTGAAATCTTGTTATCTTATAAATCAGACAATTGTTTAGTTTTCATCGTTTACAAAGATTTTTTGGACTTGATCAGTTATATATCAGAAGAAAGGAATTTTGAAAATTAGTATCAGCCTCTCTCTATAAATCATGTGGCAACTCTTAGTATGGATCAAGAAGCTACATTTTGATGCAGATTGCCAGTAGCTGCTTTCAGTTTGGCCAAGCATTATGTTTATTACCTCTCTCCCTGGCTCATTCTCTGAGTCTGTAAAGATCTGGTGGTCTATGCTATCTTCATTTTCATATTACTCTGACCATGCGTATTTTCTTTAATGTGGTTGTTGTTGTTGCATGTAGTGTGATGTATATATTATGCAATGAGGAGCCACACTGGATGAGTCTATGCCTTAGCATTGTAAATCGTCAGCTAGAGTACAAAGGCTCGTGGAAGAAAACTGCCTTGCATCAGTACGATTATCGATTTTCTTCTCTCTAATTACACACTTGTGTAAATTCATTGATTAAAGTTTGGAATAGCCTGATTTTTTCATCCTTTTTTTAAAAAAATTATTATTATATTATTTTAATGTTTCTCCCCCCCCCCCCACCAACCACCCCCCCCCACGGTGGTTTCAGGCTGGATTTGCTCCAGAAATACAATGATGCTTGCGACCGAACTTTGCACTTTGATGGTATTCTATTTGGAAACCATTTCGGCTTTTGGCATTTTGTTCAAGTATTACTCCTAATTGTTCTGACTTTGATTTATATCAACTCATATAGGATTAAGCTCATTGTTCCTCTATAGGAGATACTATAGATGCTATACCTCATTGAATGGATTCTCTTTTGATGATGGAAATGTGGAGAGAAAGGAGAACCTCTCTTTAGAAGATTTCCATAGGCAGTATGATGGTCAAAAGCCGGTATGTCAGCAAGTTTGGCATCAGTTATGCAAAGCAACTAATAATGCTAATTCTCTAAATACTGTAGTGTGTTAATAATGCCACTGGATAATTGTCAATTTCAAAATGGCTATATCTGTTATTCTTTGTTGCTTATTACTTCCTAGGTGCCAGTATTCTGATTGGTTAGCAGTTTTGATGAGCTTATGAGGTTGAAAATGGTAGGTTTTGACTATCTTTACATTCTGCCTTCAAAAGTAGCAGTTTGGCGCAGTAGTACGACAAATTACAATTTACAAAGGATTTTAGAAAAACTTCACTTTGTGAAGTGGAGCCTTATTTGAGCATTGTGGAAAGGAGGAATTAGGTGCTATACATATGCCTGACAGGGGGGATTTAAAACTATTTCTTGCCAAATTTTTGAAAATGTTTAACTAATTTCTAATTTTCAAACTGGCTCTGGCGATCTGTTAGTTGATGTTTTTTAGCATTGTCATTTGTTTTGCTTTTACCATCGCCAATTGTGACAGGCTTTGATCAATGGATTGGCTGATATTGGCCAGCAAGAAAATTGTGGACCAGTGAACAACTTTTGTCGAAGTATCCGGATGCAAAGTTCAGAATATCACAGAGGAGTTCAAGAAGATCAATATGAAATTTAAGGATTATATTTCATACATGCAAATCCACATGATGAAGATCCTTTATACATTTTTGATGATGAGGTGTGCTGGTAGTAGTAGTTATCATAATGAATTTTAAATTGTGTTATAGAACTCTGAAATTCTATGATTGCAGTTTGGGGAAACCGCTCCAGACTTGTTGAAGGATTACAGTGTGCCCCATCTATTTCAAGAAAAGAAGACTATTTTGACGTACTGGATATGGATCAAAGACCGTCTTTTAGATGGCTTATCGTTGGACCAGAAAGATCTGGGGCCTCGTGGCATGTCGACCCAGGTCTGACTAGTGCGTGGAATACACTCCTCTGTGGCCGTAAAGGTATAACTTAATAACTTTGCGCCGAGTATGTGTATGGAAACTAACATGATATGCAGTAACAGTGTAAATATTAAGTGGCATATCTATATTCACATATATAATGCTGATAAATGCATATGGTGATATATAATTTCTTCATGCATTGAGTCTCTCTATATTCATCTTTAGTTTTTAGTTCCTTGTCTTGGCTTTTGGGCTTGTCCTTTCCAGCTTTATATAGGATCACAAGCTGCAAGAATTGATAAGACCTGTTAAATTTTTTGGTCTTAACAATAAAGTACTATAGTAAACAGACTGTAGAATATTGTACCAATTTGTTCCAGAATCTGATAGGCATCTTTAATATGTACAGAAAAATTGAATTTGACAAGCCCTTATATCTACACTTTACTGCTAAGGGGATATATTTCACATTTTCCAAGCTTGTTACTAACAACCAACAATGAATATTGTGCCAGTCTTTCTGTAAGGACTGTCTAGGTTTTCATGCCCTAGTACAAGAAGTGTAAGTTAGCTAGGGCCTAGTTCCAGCACTTCCTTGCTACTGGTTCTATATCATATGTCTTGATCCACTAATTACATTGTGTGAATTAACAAGCTAATTATCAGATTTTACATGTGGAACCAATTAAATTTAAAAGTGTTCTACTCCTAGAAAACTGGCCATTAACTTCAATGTTGTGTACTCATGAAACATCAGATTCAGTTTAATAGGTGCTTGTTGCCAGAAATCAAGGTCGCGGGTTGAACTGCCAAAAACAAGTTCATGCATATATTCTTGGACTTAATGTAGCGTGTGTGCTCCAGCCCTTTGATCTGAGTAGAGAACTAGTTGTGAGACAATCTTTTTAACCATAGCAAATGTATGCCTACAAAAACCAGAATTTCTCTTAGCACATCAAGTCCCTGCTTATGCACAGGGGTGTAATATGTAACATTCTATTAATGAGGACTTTATGCTAGAAACAGATATTCGAGGTTTACAGAAACATTTCAATTGACTCGAGTGTGTAAACCATTGAAAAGCTAATGCTATTGAAATGTACTTCTTTTCCCTTGTAATCATGTGTACCGTCTAGCGGTCTAGGATCATTTAACTCTTGCAATCTATCCAACTTTTGATTGGTATCTTAGAAGCATGATATCAGGCTGATTTTGAGAATACATGGTTCACTCAACAAGTCAAGAATATATTTTCTCTAAGAAAAAATAATACTTCGACTTGGGCATGTGACTTCAGCGAAAAATACTTTAAAGGACCAAGATCCTTGTCCCTTGGTCTGATATTTTGAATGATAAAATAATAATTTTTGAATTTTCTACATCATCTCCTCTGATGTTATGTCACTGTGATCAACATTAAAGGCTAGAGTATTCTACTATCTTAACTATACGGCATTATCACTTTCGTTAGACAACATAACAGTAAATCAGTTTTAATTTCACCTTAAAATCACAATAGCATGAAAAGGAATTTTGTCTATGTTTCATACGATAAAGCCCAATAGCTCGAGTAAACATCCGTAAAAAAAAAATAAATAAAACTAATTTAGAACATGACTTGGACCACATTTATTATAGCTAACCAATAAAAATGGGTTCGATGCCCTTTTGTTAACACATGGTGCAATGAAACACTCCAATTTTTGCAAACTGACTTGACCACTCTCTAAGGACTCTGATATGGACCATATTCCTGAAGTTGTTCATGGATGTATGATGAGACTTTGGAACATGGAATGCAAAACTATTGGACTCATTCCCTAATCCATTTACCAAGCACTATTAACCTTGGGATCGTAGAATGACAAAATCACAGAAAAAAGGTTACCTACTAGTTCAGATATGGAGCTGATTGCTAGCAGCCATTATATCTATTTATGAAAGTGGTGTAGCTTCATTTTAACACTTCGATATCTTGGCCTCAGACACAGTTTATGTTTAGGAGAATATCAACTGCATCGAATAATGGGATCTTTCATCAGTTGTAGCCTCAAATCTGTTGTATTTAGACAAAGGATGAATTAGAGTTTGACAATTATATTTGTTTTTCAAACAATGAAAAATATGCTACTAGAGACCCTATACAGAATACAGAGTATGGACCCCAAGTAAAGTCTTAAACTAACAAAGTGCAGCATCCCCCTTCCCCTGCGCCTCTCCCCTCTCTTTTCTGATTGGAAACTATGTTTTACGGGGATTATTATCACAATTTTCTTTTGAATACATAAGCAGCTTATGGCTGGTTGTACTTCTGTGCTGTATCTCCAGATATTCCTTTGATGTAATCTCTTTTGCTAATTTGGCTTCACACTGTTCCTAATAATGTCATTTTTTTCCAAAAGATGGGCGTTGTATCCTCCAGGAAGAGTTCCTTTAGGAGTGACGGTACATGTGAATGATGATGATGGTGATGTCAACATTGATACTCCATCATCTTTGCAGGTATTACTTTGTATGAAAGCCTGTATTTTCTGAGCGTATTGTTTTCCTTCTCATTTATTTTGTGATGCCTTTTCAAGTATGGCTCCATAACCATGTATCCTTTTAGTGGTGGCTGGATTTATATCCGCTTCTTGCCGACGATGAAAAGCCAATAGAATGTACCCAACTTCCTGGAGAGACAATATACGTCCCAACTGGGTGGTGGCACTGTGTACTAAATTTGGAGACAACTATTGCTGTCACACAAAATTTTGTGAACTCCAAAAACTTTGAATTTGTGTGTTTGGACATGGCTCCTGGCTACCACCATAAAGGCGTCTGCCGTGCTGGGTTGCTTGCTCTTGATGACGGTGGCATTGGGGATAGTGAAAAGAATGCCATGTGCAATAAAGATTATTCGAGCTACTGTGACCTCACTAGGAAAGAGAAGAGGGCCAGGATATGCCAGTCCCTAGATACAGGCCATGAAAATTATACAAATGGCATGTCTTCATGTGACTGTGTGGGCAATTTGGAATTTTCTTATGATATAAATTTCTTAGCTATGTTCCTGGATAATGAGAGGGATCATTATACTTCTTTGTGGAGCCCTGGCAACAGCATAGGACAGCGAGAAATGCGAGCTTGGTTGTGGAGGCTCTGGGTTGGACGACCAGGACTTAGAGACCTAATATGGAAGGTATACTATTCCTCATACACTTACTGATTGATGTTGGAAACGTTCTCCTAGTTGTACTAATCTATGTAATTAATGTTATAACCTAGTACATTTTAGATAGGGTGCCCCTTGGAAGGCTATGTGGATTCCTGAGTATTTCTTATATGAATTACACATATTGAAATGATCCCAAGGTTTCTACCGTCCATATCATCTTACATTTGGCAAAAGGTTATGGCTGAAAGTAAACCTTCTCATATTAATTTCGGACCTAGCATAAGTTTGACTTCAGTGTAAATTTAGTTTGTGCGCTGCTCGACATTACATCAAATTTTATCTGTAGCTGGAAACTTATAGCTCTTGCTTCTTCTTCAAACCAATGGAATTTCCACATTTTGTTGGTAACATAATAGATGATCCAGACTTGATTGGCCATATTGGAGATTGGAGGTCTCCATCACAGTGGTTCTTATGTTGCTTGAAGCACCATCTTTGGCATCTAATTTCCTTGCATCATGTCTCAGGGAGCCTGTCTTACACTGAATGCTGGAAAATGGTACGAACGTGTGGGAGAAATCTGTCTCTTTCACAAGTTACCCTCACCCCTGCATGATGAGAAACTTCCAGTTGGCACTGGCAGTAATCCTGTAAGTTTTATTCTGAGAATTGTGCTTCTCTGAGGCACAAAATAGCTGGTGATTTCCTATTCTGCTTCATGCATATTCTTTCTGTTGAACCTTCAGGAAATACATTATTGGGACTGAACTTTTCTTCGTGAGTAAATTATATACTTACAGCAACTGTTTGCCCTATTACTAATAACTTTAATGTGTAATAGAATGTCAACATGTAATAAATTATCAGTGCATGTAAGACTTGTTTGACAAAAATATTCATCTATCTTTTGCTTTTATCTTTAGTGGTGAGGGTCATGACTACCACAAAACTGAAAAGACGGCTTTATGATTTTGTGACAGGTTTATCTCGTTGATGATTATGTGATAAAAATATTTGCTGAAGGAGGCCTGGAAGCTTCTCTATATAGTTTAGGCACTGAGGTATTATTTTATTGTATTGTGTATTGTAATGTGGCTGTTAGTGCTGTTTTTCCTTCCTCTTTCCCTTCTTAACATCTTGAACTTTTCTTTTCAAGCTCGAGTTCCACAACCTATTAGATAATATGAACTCCTCTTTGAAGAATTATATCCCTTCTGTATTGGCAAGTGGGATTCTCTTTTTTGAAAATGGTTCATATAGAGTATTGCCCTGGAACGGTAGAGGCGTACCTGAGGTAATTGCCAGCAGCAATCTCATATCAATAAAGCATAAAGAAGTTGATTACCCATTTGGTGTCTGGGGGAAAAAAGAATATGAATATCGACAAGCTGGACGGCAATTACGTGAATCAGGAAATTGTGATAAAAGCTTCTCAATATGGCCGTATATTGTGACAAAAAGATGCAAGGGGAAAATATTTGCTGAACTGTAAGTGGCTATTGTAGTTCAGTGTACATTGGTTTCTTATGAACATTGTTATGTTTAGCTCTCAAATGCATTTGCATGAGTTCTTAGCTGAATTTTATATCTTTCAATTTGCAGAAGAGACACCCTCTCATCAGAAGATGCAATCAATTTGGCCTCCTTTTGGGCGAGCAGCTGCATAATCTTCACCTTTTGCCTATGCCGTGTCTATCTTCTAAGGATGCAATTCTAATGGTGAGAGAAGATTATATACAGCCATCGTATGGTAATGGATTTTCAGCAAATGCCGCAGATAATACTGACCATCCAGGTGGATGGAAATTATTTGTCAGCACTCTAAACCGAAGACGGAAGGATGTTTTGAGCCGATTAACTGAATGGTATGAGAGCTTTTCTATTAATAATGTGCAGAGATTGGGCTTCATTTAATCAAGCTTTATATACTTTTATGATACCCATGATGGATATTTTACCTCGTATTTTCTTTGGCTCATATTTCGCTCTCCTTCCCATACCACCTAATAATGCTCGAACATTTGACATTGTTAGTGATTAAATCTGCCTTTCCTCTCTCTCTCTCTCTCTCTGTGAGGAGATTAGATGAAATATGACCTTCAGTTTACTTCATGAGATTAGATGAAATATGACCTTCAGTTTACTTCATGCCAAAATAAAACATCAATCTTTGTAGGGGCTTCCAACAATCTCTCTTATTAGAAAGTAAATGGAGTCTCACCATTGAATAGCCAACTTGCAGAAATAGATGTCTTGGTTATCTGTAAATGAGAGAGATGACAACATAATTTTAAACTCTGTTAACTAAACCTTGGAAATTTACTCCGTTATTAGAATTGCAGAGGGTCTACAGATTCTTCTTGAACAAGGATTTGATTCTAGTATTATTCATGTCATAAAACCAAGTTAGAGAAGGACAGTAATGCATAAATTCAGAGCAAAGAAACAAGTTACTCAGATTTAGGGATCTTCTAGCCACTTACCAAATAGCCAGCTGTTGGTAAAATAACTGATCCTTGTTTTCATCTTCGAGCATAGACCTTTCTCTGGTCTACAGATTCTTCTTGAACAAGGATTTGATTCTAGTATTATTCATGTCATAAAACCAAGTCAGAGAAGGACATTAATGCATAAATTCAGAGCAAAGAAACAAGTTACTCAGATTTAGGGATCTTCTAGCCACTTACCAAATAGCCAGCTGTTGGTAAAATAACTGATCCTTGTTTTCATCTTCGAGCATAGACCTTTCTCTGGTTTATTGCTCTGTTGCTCTGTCATTTTCTATACGATTGAAGACATTTTGTCGTAGCGTTCCTTTACTTAAAAAATTGCTGGTTATATAAACATGAAATGGACAGTTATCTTGACAATAAAAGGATATTGACAAAATTTCTTTGTGTTGATTACTTAGTTCACAAATTGTTGGCTGAATAAACACGAAATTGGATTGATGATCAGGACAATAAAAGGATATCTGCAATCTGTTCCCAGAAATTTGGAACTCCTTCACATTCTCTAGCAGTGATTATTTTCTTTTCCAGGCTGAACTCTTCCAGCTTAGACAAAAATCATTAGAGAATACTTGTTCATCCAAACCAAAATGATGCATCTCCACCTCATCTATAATTGAAGCATCTTTGCTTATTCCAGGATTAATTAAAACCAGACTATGAATACTTTATTGAGGCTAATGATGTGTCAATTTGTGGGGGTGTATATTCAACTTACAGTCAATTATACAAAAATATCGTCTTGGGGGTTGGGGGTGGGTGGGTGGGGTTAGGGATATACCTGTTCAGCGACTCTGGAGCGTTTGTGCCTGAGTCAATTGTATCTCTAATATGCTTTTGACTTTCCTTTTGGGACATTATGTTGGCATGCAAGATGGAGGCTGTAGAATAATACTTTTTGTTATTGAATGCAATCCCAAGGGACTAATGACTGTTGAATCTCTGTGTCTTTGTCCTCCAATTTTTGCAGGGGTGATCCAATTCCTAGCAAACTGATAGAGAAAGTTGATGAATACATCCCTCATGACTTGACCATGTTTTTTGATATTTTTGAGGTGATCTGTTGTTGGTTTATAATTGAAGCAGATTTTCTACTAATTCACACTGCTGCTTTATCATTTCAGAATTAATTTTACATCCACATGCTGTAATACTTAACTTTTCTCTTCTTTTGTGAAGAATGAGACAAAAGGTTGCAGATCTTGCGCCTGGATACACTCCGATGTAATGGATGATAATATCTACTTGACATCATGTTGCTCAGAGTCTTTGTTAGAAGAAAATACTTCTGATCCTTGTCTGGCTGAAAGTACAGATGTTGGAAGATCTAACAGCAACACCGGGCAAAAGCTTTCTTGGCGGCCTACCCATATCCTTGATTTCAGTAATATGTCCATAGGTGAGTTCTTTTCCCTAATCTTGTAGTAGCTTGCTTTACTTACTTCGTTTACGGAGAAAGATGATTGAATTCAATATATTGATTGTAGGGGAAACCTAAGCTTTCTGCCTGACACTGTAAACTTACACTTCACTTCTGTAGGGGAACCCATTCTTGACCTTATTCCAATACATCTTGATGTCTTCCGAGGAGATTCTCGCCTCTTGAAACAGTTCCTTGATAGTTATAGACTTCCATTTGTGAGAAAAGAATCAATGAAAGAGGCGGTGGAGGACAATAGATTTAAAAAGCTCTCTTACCGGGCAATGTAAGTTGAAAGTTCTTCCCTTTTCTGGTCATGAATTTGATTATACTTAGTTATTCATGAAGATCATTATGTGCCGCTATTTTCAATATATTGTAGTCCTTTGTTATGATTCGTATGTTCGATTTGTCGGGTTCTCAGGTGCTACTGTATTTTGCATGATGATAACGTTCTCGGAGCTATTTTCGGCCTCTGGAAAGAATTAAGGAAGGCAACATCATGGGAGGAAGTTGAGGAAAAAGTTTGGGGTGATCTAAACAACTATGCAGCAGGCTTCTGTTGAGTTTGTTTATCACGTCAGTGTATTTTATTTCAATGCACATATTTATTATTGTGGGAACATTATCCTAAATTACACACTTCCTGAGGGTATTTACAAGTTGTACAAGCACGTGTTCAACTAGAATTTCCCGGCTACAATTAGCTTTGCCTCGAGCTTGTTTTCAGGTATCCGCTGTAAATGTTACTACATCGATGAGGTCAATAAAATGATTTTTTTCAAAAAATTTACTTCCTCATGGTTCTACTCTTCTGGAGTGTTTACTTTGTCGCTATTTAGATCCTTGTTTTTTCATTCTTCATATCTCTCTAATTGATTAATTAATTAATTGCTCAATTAAATAAAGGTAATTAAGAAAGTCTCAAAAAGAAAAAAGAAAGAAAGAAAGAAATTTAAAACAACTTAAATTCTATTTTTTTGACAGTGAGAATAAACTAAATTCATTAATGCAAGTGTTCCACCGACAGCTTTAATAGTAGAATCAAAATGAAGATTTAATTTCTGAAAGAAAATTTCCATGAATACTCGGTATTAGTTTGGGGTGGGTTGGGGGGGGGGGGGGTTTGAGAGAGAGAGAGAGAGAGCGAGTCGGCATTGTAAATGAAAAGGAATACAGAGTGAAAGAAAAAGGATTAAAACACGAAGAGAGAGGGAAGAAACACTTTTCTTGATCAAGAATACAATACAGAGAGAGAGAAAGGAAAACCGAAAAAACACGAAGAGAGAGAGAGAGAGGAAAGAAACACTTTTCTTGATCAAGAATACAGAGGGAAAGAGCAAGGAAAAAGAAAACACGAAGAGAGAGAGGAAAGCAACAGTTTTCTTGATCTGTTTTGGGCACGAACAGCAGCAACAACACACTCGGCATGAACGACATCAACGGAAGCAAGAAAACACTCGGCGTGAACAACATCAACGGAACCGAGAAAACATCTGCTTTGGGCATCAACAACATGAACGGAAACAAGAAAACATTGGGCCGGAGAAAAATCGAGATCAAGAAAATCGAAAAAAAGTCCAGCCGTCAAGTGACTTTTACCAAGCGGCGACTCGGACTATTCAAAAAGGCAAGCGAGTTGAGCGTTCTGTGTGGCGCGGACATAGCAATTTTAGTAAAGTCCCCGGCGGGAAAAATCTTCGAATTTGGCCACCCTTCTGTAGATTCACTGGTTGAGCAGTTCCAACCGACCAATCCGGAGCAGATTGATAATATCTTGCGAGACGAGGACGAGGACAGAAGCAAGTATGAGGAGTCGTTGAGGAGGTTGGAGAGAGAGAAAAGAGAGAGAGAGAACCGAAGCAGATGAGAGAGAGTTGTGGTGGGACGAGGAGTCAGAGTTGGAGAGCATGGAATTAGAGGAAATGGAGGAGTATGTAGAAGCGCTTCAAATGTTGAGGGCTAATGTTTTGCGCAAAGTCGAGGACCTAGAGACACTCAATTTGCTCAAATGTTTGAATCATTGCAGCACCAATTGGCCAATCGATCAAGATTTTGATTATCTCATTTGAGAGACTAGTAATTAAATATTAACATTGTTGTAATAATAAGATGTTGGATATTCTTGTTTTTGTTTTTCAAGAGAGTCGTTTACTTTCGGTATTAGGGGCATAAAAACCGGTGTTTAATTACTATGTTGGATATTTTCTTGGCAGACTTGTGCGAGTCTTTCGATCCATGCCTGTTTTTTTTATTCATTTTGTTCTTGATACAACCTTTATTTCACTTATTAATTGTTTGTTAAGAATGTTTTATGGCAAGTCTGACCTCAAAAACAGTAATTGTTGTTAAGAGTGTTCTATTGCAAGTCTGACCTCAAAAAACTTGGATTGAAATTTGAGAATACACTGAAAATGGAGCTAGCAAATATTTGTTTATCAATAGATGGAGAATATAGTTGCACATCAACCCAGAAATTTATTGACGTTTCTATGATATTATTGATTATAACTTATAAGATAATATTTTTAATTTTTTTTTCAATATTTAAAATTATTTTATCAATTTTCTTTTTAATTTTATAAAGAAATACACGCATGAAAAAAACTTATTCGATAAAGGGTAAGAATATATATACAGAGAAAATTTAGAGACTCATTGATCATTGAGAATAAAAAAGATATTTAAAACAAAATTTATTCTTAACACTATGAATTATGCTATAACATTATCACTAGCCGTGAAAATGCTACTAATGATTACAATCTAAGTGCAAAATACGCAAAGGCCAAATTTGGAAAGCTTTAACTAATTTAAGAAATCTACAAAATTCAACAACTTTCTTATGAATTTACAAATAATAATCATATGTCACTTGACCTCCACTCAAATTGGGTCGATTCAAGTTTATATTATATCCAAAAAGTATATCTAATTAAATTTCAAATTCATCTTAAAATGTGCTTAAGAACTTCATCATTTTTTTCTTGTAAGGTAAACATAATGTAAACGTAAAATAAAATATCAAATTAATTAAATTTCAATTAAACACTACATTCACATTAACATGTGTTGGCAAATTAAGTACTCTAAAGGCTATTCGACAAGCGTAAACCAAAGATTCATGGAATTATGTTATATACATTTTTCATGTGTGATTAGCAATAGTAGTGTACTAACCATTTATTAATGGGAGTTATGGACATAAATTAACTAATAATAAATGGTGATGTGGAAATATTGAACTAAAATACAATTAATTCACTATTTATATATTATAATGAAGAGAAGATGGATATTCTATTTACATATTAATTAATTTAGTTAGTTCTACATTTAATTTTTCTTATAGTGATGGATTTACCGTTTAAATCTTAGTGAAATTTAATTCTATATTTCATGACTATATTTTTGTGCACGAACACAATAACATGGTTGATGAGATTTATAATTTGTATAAGATATAATGATTGATGTAATTCAAATAACCCTACAAGTAACTTACTTTTAGAGTGAAACACAGATGCATATTTTTGTATTCTGGTTCATATTATGTATTAATAGTTATTGTATTTAAGTACTTCGGCTATATTACTATTAATTTTCGACATATAGATGTCTTAGTTTTCAAATTATTTTTTTTAAAAAGAAATTATTAATGTCTACTCTTGTAAGAAGAAATTAATAAAACATTTAACTTCAATTATCAAAATAATATTTTAGGAAACAGCCAACCTTTTAGGTTATATATTAAATAAAAATACAATTAGTAAAATTTAATCAACTATTGTAACAAGGAATGAGTAAAAATTAGGGCTAATTACAATTGCTCCACTGTACTTTGATGGTTGTACCGTTTATCCCCCTCCGTTCCTCAAACCGTTGGAAATTGCTGATGTGGACATTGACCAAATTGTAGGTGACTGTTGGGGGTGGCCATTTGGATTTGGTTGACAATTTTGCCCTTGGTGATGGTGTACATAAATGTTTAGGGTTAAGTTGTGCCTCCATTATTATATAAATACTTGTAAAGAAGTATGCATTTAAAATTTAAAATATATAATATCTATATATGAATATGCATTAATTAATACATACAAAATAATATATATATATATATAATGGCTAAAATAATATCTAATAAATAGAAAAATATATCTATGAATTTTTTTGTCTACAAAATTTAAATATATCTACATTAAAAAAATATAAGTATATTAAATTATACATAAATGTATAAAAGTATAAAAGAACTCTCATATATATGTAAATATGTACATATATATACACATACCTACAATATATTTGCATAATAAATATTAAGTTTATTTATATTTTAAAATATAAGTTTACTAAATTATACATACATGTATAAAATTAATTAAGGAGTGATATTATTTGCATGGGAGTTGAGTTGCAACATTTTAGACTCCGCGGACTCAATTGAGGGAATAAGAAATGTAATTGAGTAGAAGCTAAAAGTTTTGAGGGAAATTGAGGGAAAATATAACTTTTGGGGTCTAAGTTGAAAGAATAGAGTCAATTCTAGGAGACTTAAAAAGCTAAGGGGTCAAATTGATTAAAATGAAGAAAGGGTAAACTAAGAACTCAACAATTAAATTGATGTGTGACACGTCAGGCTTAACAGCATGAATTCTAACGCTGTTCTTGACTTTAAGTTTGATTGTTAAATATAGGGAGGACAAAAGCAACATTTTAAAGATAAAAGGGGGTAAACGGCACATCCACAAAACTACAAGGGTGCAAATTATAATTAGCCCTTAAAACTAATATAAATTACAACTTGGCTATTAAAATTCTTACGTTAGAATGAACTTAAATATTTTTCTCAGTGCTAGTTCAATTATTAAATATATCAAATAAACGTTAATAATAAATCAAATGACAAAAGGATAAGATAAAATATAGTTCAATGCACCTACACACACTATTAAAAGTTTAGTCAGTAGGTAAATAACAAGTAGCGGGTTAACGAAACATGTACTAGCTACATGCAACTGTGATCTGTTGAATAGGTAACATGTATCTATACTATTTAATAATGTGTGAGCGGTGAGACCCTTCAGCGTTTTCTTGGTGCATTTAATTGTGTATTTTTCAAAGTACCTCCATTAATATTTAACTACTCTTCTTCCTCCCCTTTCCAATGTGTTTTTTTTTTTTTTTTACTTTTTTATTATCATATGTCTCCTCCCTCCTCTCTACATCCATTTTTTCAATTTTCTCTTTTATATCTTATATTTTTATTTGTTTTTAATCAAAATAATAATTTTATTTTAAATTTATTGTTTGACTTATCATAAATTTAAATAATGTATATTATCAATAATTAAAGAGATAGAATAAATAATAACAATGGTTTAGAAAGACATATATTTTATAGAGAATTTAATTTTATTCTATTAAATTTATATTATATATTTGATTATATTATATATTTTTGTCACACGCATTGGGTGTGCTAGTTACTAGTGCTAAATTAATGGGGTACTTAGTATTAAATTTTTTTTCTTAATTAATAATAGACACAAACCCTAAATAAAAATAAAGAAATACAGAAAAGAAAAGAAAAGAAAAGAAAAGAACAAATAATAAAAGATCTTCCATTTGTCAGAAAAGAAAAAAAAAAGAAAAAAGAACATAAGATATTAATCTTCAATAAATAGAGAATTTGATTTCTACAATAAAGAGAGGTCATAAAACTTACATAAACTCATTCATTATTAGGTCAAATAAGAGAATATATTATAGGGTTAATGATAGTAAAAGCCAAATAAGCTAAAACCCTTAGGCTTCGTTTGGTAGGATAGAAAATGGGAGGAAGGGGAAGAGAAGGAAGGAAAATATATATTTTCCCTTGTTTGGTTGTGGGAGGAAAATGGAAGGAAAGAAATTAAGGATGAAAAACTAAGCATGGGGTCCAATAATTTTTTTTTCCACTTAAAATCGGACGGAAAAGGAGAGGAAAATAATACAATGATCTCTATAAAATAAGATTTTCAAACTTGCCCATATGTATAACTAGGTATTTAAATAATATTGCATCTTCTACTAGCATGAATTCTTGTGTTTTTTAAATAGCAAATACGAAGTGTTCATTCGTATAATACATTAAAAATATATTTATCATATTTATTTATTTTATTTTCATTAAATTATCTACAACATAATTATATTTATAACTTAATTATATTTATAATTATATAAGATTATAGTTGTCATTTGACACAATGTAAATAAATATTTTATTATATTAATTTATATATTTTATTTACATTATACTTATTTAGTTTAATTTTATTAATCTATTTTAATACATGAATTCATAACATAATTATGATTTATAATGATATAAGGGTATAATTGTTATTTAGTACATAAATCATTTTATTTCCTTCCACTTTTCCATTCAAACAAACAAGAGAAAATAAATAGACTTCTATTTTCTTTGCATCTATTTAATTTCTTTTCAACCAAACATACCTGAGGAAAATTAAAATCTATCCATTTTTTTTCCTTTCCTCTAATTTTCTTTCCTCCCTATTTTCTTTCCTCTGTCAAACGCAGTGTTGAGATAAAGGGGCTTGTTTAGTCCAAATGCAAGTGGAATATTAATGACGACTTTATGTGATAGAATAACAGATATTGGAGTGTACAGAAACATTCCAATGACTCGAATGTGTTAACCATTTCAAATTTATTGCTATCGAAATGTACTTCTTTTCCCTTCTAATCATGTGTACTATCTAGGATCATCTAACTCCTTATGCATCTATCCAACTTTTATATTATTCATATGTTAGAAGCATATTGTTAAGCTTGATCCTGAGAATACATGATTCACTGAAAGAGTCAAATATATATTTTCTCAGGGACAAAACAATACTTTGACCTGGGCGTGTGACTTTAGTGAAAAATACTTTAATGGTCCACGATCCTTGTCCCTTGGTTTGATATTTGGGTGATTAAATAATAATTTTTCAATTTCCATATCATCTCCTCCGATGTTATGTTGATATGATCAATATTAAAGGCTAGGAGTATCTTACTAACCTTATGTATATGGCATTATCACTCTAGCTAGACAAACATAAAAAGTACAAGGGTTTTAATTTCAACTTAAAATCACAAAAGTGTGAAAAACAATTTTGAACTATGTTTCGTACGATAAAGCTAGAGTAAACATCCATAAAACTGACCAAAATAAAACTCATTCGGGACACAACTCAAACTGCATCTATCACAGCTAACCAATAAAAATTGGCTCGATGCCCCTTCGTTGATATGGGGCACAATGAAACAACTCCATTTTTCGCCAATTGACTTGACCACTCTCTAAGTACTAAGAATACGGACCATATTCTTGAAGTTGTTCATGGATGTTTGATGAAACTTATGCAAAACTATTGCACTCATTTCCTAATCCGTTTACCAATCACTATTACAGTATTTGGGAATCCGAGATTAATGACTTAATCAAACAAAAAGGTTATCTACTAGTTCAGATATGGAGTTGATTGCTGGCAGCCATTATATCTATTTATGAAAGTGGGGTGACTTGATTTAACCCTTCTATATCTTGGCATTGAACACCATTTATTTTAGTAGAATATCAAATGTATCCAATAATGTTATCTTTCATCAGTTGCAGCCCAAATCTGATGTATTTTGACAAAGGCCATGAAATAGTCTGACAATTATGCGTGTTCTCCAAACAACGAAAAATATGCTACTAGATGGGTTTTATGAGGATTTATGCCCCCGCCTCCTTTCCTTCCTTATTGAAAACTGTGTTTGACGAGGATTTATTATCACAATTTTTCTGAATACATAAGCAGCCTATGACTTCTTGTACTTTTCCGCTCTATGTAATCTCTTTAACTAATTTGGCTTCACACACTGTCCCTAATGTAATGTGATATTTTTCCGAAAGGTGGACGTTGTATCCTCCGGGAAGAGTTCCTTTAGGAGTGACAGTACATGTAAATGATGATGATGGTGATGTCAATATTGAGACTCCATCCGCGCAGTTATTGCTTTGTTATGAAAGTTTACATTTTCTGAGCCTCTTCTTTTATTTTCTCTTTAATTCTTACAAAGAAAACTCCTGATTCTTTGCTTTTTCTACCTTTTTCCATGGCTGGTTAGTGTTGTGGTTGAGGGGTGACGGATTGTAGGTGTCTTGACTTGAGAATGGTAAGAGTGTTGTGGAGGCGGTGGCTATGTTGGTGGTTTGGGTAGCGTTGACAGGAAAAGGATCCGAGGTGGGGGCTAGCTGCGGCGGTGATGAGCTTAGGGTTGTCAATGGAGCGGATTTTAATCCGAATCTGATCCAAATTTTAGTATATTTGATGAACTAAAATATTCGATGGATCAAATCCGATAATAAATATCTATAATCCGAAATAAATGAATTGGATGTGGAATCAAGTAGTTTGATTCGTTAAAAATCCGAATACGAATTTTTGCAATATATTTTATTAAATTTATACATTATGGAAATGTTTGGTACATAGGATTAGCCCAAATATGGGGTTGTAATTGTGGCCAATCAAATGTTTTGTTTCTAAGATTAAGTTGTCCGGGTTTGTGGGTAATCTGAGGTGACCCGCCATTAGCCTCCCTAAATCTCATGACATGGATCTTGGGGGGGTGGTGTGATTGGGATTAATTAGGCCTGCCAAGATTGGATTTCAACCAATTTTGTTTTTACATTCTTGTCCTTGATTTTGATATTGCTGTTTACATTACTATCCCTAGCAATTGAGCTCCATCATTAATTAAGCCCTATCTTTATCTGCCTCTCCAAAATTGTATCTTCTTCCATTTGCACCGTTTCGAGAGCTTCCTCCTGCAAGGACCAACAGTAAGGGAAATATCTAGAAACACAAAAAGAAAAAAGAACTCCCAAGCTTTCTTCACTATCATCCTACTTCGTGCTTTGATGTTTGGAAACAACATATGCAGATTGAATTTTCTTTTTTTTATTTTAATGTTTTTCAAATTTTTTTGGACGAATTTTGGATCTGCAGAAAGATTTGTGGGGTGATTCCATTGTTTTACTGCCGATGACTAGTCTGTAAAATTTATCTTGGGTTATTATTGCTTCCATATTGATAATTTAGTTGCTCTGTATTCTTTATTTCTATTTAATTTTCCTACATCATCAACAAATTTTGGTTGTAATTGGTCTTTATAATTGTGTTAATCCCTTTTTCTGCATTATTTCTGTTTTGATAATCCTAGGACTCTTTGACAAAAATTGATCTCCAGTGTTTGTTCCAGGAAAGTTCTACCCACATACACATCATGTGAGGACCAAGCTTAGGTCCTGTAAAATATAGACAAACAAAACAATTTGGATGTTGTTCAAATATCAGCACTAGAGAACCACCACTTAATTTGCTGTAGAGATGGGCCGGTTGGGTCATGCGTTACTGCAAAATATAGACAAACAAAAAAATTTGGACCTCCATTCTGAATAATTAATCCATCAATATATGCAAAAGGATTAGGTTACTACTATCCAACATATCTATGCTATTGAGAAGCGTTTGAGCCATGCTTAAACACTAATCCACATTGATGCGGGAAGCAAAATTAGAAACCCCGGGTATTCTATTTTGTTGTTTGTGCCTTTTGTTTTTAACTCTCTT
This sequence comes from Petrea volubilis, assembly GCA_026212405.1. NCBI lineage: Eukaryota > Viridiplantae > Streptophyta > Magnoliopsida > Lamiales > Verbenaceae > Petrea > Petrea volubilis. Next base: position 7,548,111 of record CM047884.1, read on the forward strand.
AATTTCACGTCTTTATTAGGATGGTAAGGAAGACAAGGAAGGTTAGATTGGTAATTTCTGTGTTTGTGTGTGGCCAATCAGGCGCACTCTTGCAAACCAAACAAGGAAACGAGACTACAAAGAATCATATCTTGCTTTGCAATCCAAGATACCAAACCAAAGACACAGTTAGGGCTACTTAGGGCTAATCAATAATCTCAAGACTAGCCACAATGACACTATGAGGGCAACCAAACATTTCCTATATATAATATAATAGTAGTAAAGATACTTCAATAGAATGTAATATATATGCCATTATAATTAATAATATACTATTTATTATTTTCCAATGTATTTTTTTAACAAAACATTGTATAGTTTTCATACATATTCTAAAATATTTTTCTATTTTCTTTAATTTTATTTTAATTATAAATTCTTCAATGTTATTTATTGAAATCGGATCGGATCGAATCTTTTTATCAGATTTTAGATCTTTTTTGGATTTGGAATTGGAATCGGAATAATGAATGAAAATCCTATAGGATTTCAGGTAGGGTTTGATTGTCAGTACTTGTAATCGGATTCGAATTCGGATCGCATTGATTTGCTCCAGATCCGACCTATTGACAACCCTAGATGGACTATAATAGGCAATATATTTTTTATAGCCAAGGTTTCCGACACTACTAAAAAAACTATTTTTAGTGACCGATTTTGTGATGGATTTTGGCTAAAATCGATCACAAAAACAGATCTATGACCGAATCAGTGACCGAAAAAATCGATCACGAAAACCTTCGTCACAGTTTTTTGTGACCAAATATGTGACAGACTATTTTGTGACCGACTTTGTGACTGAACTATTAGTCACAAAAAGAAATAAGTAGTGACCAAATTTTCGGTCACAGACTCGTCGAATAGTGACCGAATTTGTGACCGACATTTTAGTCACAGCAGAAAATAATAGTGACTGAAATTTCGGTCACAGATTAAATTAATAGTGACCGAATTTTCGGTCACAGAACCAAGTATTAGTGACCGACTTTGTGACCGAAATTGTAGTGACAGTAGAAAATAATAGTGACCGAATTTTCAGTCACAATTTCAAGAAAATAGTGACCGTCTTTGTGACTGAACTTGAGTCATTTTAAAAAATAATAGTGAATAATGACCGATTTTTCGGTCACAAATTGTAAAGGAACAGTGAGAAATTTTGGTCACTATTTATATAGTATTTTGTGATCGAAAAATCGATCACAAATTTTCAACCACAGATTTTTGTAAATGTATTTTTGATCACAAACCTGACCTGTAATATGAATTTCAATTGTTTCAATTTGCAAATTTTCCAATTCAAATAACACCAATATTCGCAAAACATACACCAATATCCGCCAAACATACACCAATATCTGCCAAATATATACAAATATTCTAGAAACATACACCAATATCCGCCAAAATTCAACAATATCCGCAAAATATACACAAATATCCTCAAAACATATCCGCAAAAGATACACCAATAAACATTCTAATATTCTACATAATTCAATACTTATCATTATAAACTCGCAAACATGCATCCACCAAACATGATCAACTCCAAATTATCTATCCATCAACATACACCAATATCCACCAAACATTCAACAATATCCCCAACATATACACCAATATCCTCAAAACATACACCAATATCCGCAAATTACATCACCAAATACATTCAAGTCATATCTTATCCATAAAAAACATCACTTCTCTCAAATCTTCTAAATATATACATACATATTCACCAAACATAAATAGCAAGATAGTTGTCGACATCAATTATCATTCTCATCATTGTCACCGTCACAATTGTTTTGACCTATTAACTTGCTCGTTTTTAATGATGATGATGCAACGAAAGGGACTTCAGTAGCATGTGGTGGGGTCAAAAATCCATATGTGGGTGGCATAAAAGTGGGTATTTAAGCTTGCGAACCTGATGGAAAGGATGCGAACCTTTGCATTTGACTCATGGACTGTTGGAAGGAGTTAAACTTTGCAGACAAGTTGAGAAGTGAATCTTGCAACTTCACGTTCTGCTCCTGAACTAAGTCAATTTTTTTCTTTTGCTCCTCAATCTCCTTTGATTGCTTTCGATCTTCGTCTTTTGCTCATCTACTTCAAGTTTAAGGGCCCTAGTCTCCTTACCCTACAATGCGCCTCTTGCCCAAGGAGCAGAAGTTGATCGAGATTGGAAAGACTTTAAAAGTTTTGCCACACCTGCAAGACCATACGCCTGGCCTTTTTTCAAACCTCCAACTGTATCCATCCATACCTAAAAGACGAAAACAAATGGACAATCAAAATTATGCATCTCTAAATATAGAAACCAATAAAATGTAAAGTAAGTTATATTATAAATATTGATTACGTCAATCTCCTTTTGCCTCTCATGCTCAGTGCTATCCTCATTCTCACTCGAAGTTGCACCACTGTTTCCACGAGTAGCCCACTTGTTTTGAAATGATTCCTACATGTAAAACAAATCAAAAACAAACAAAACAAATTAAATATGTAAAACAAGAATGAACAAACAATACATACAAGTTCAAAAATATTGCTAATGTTGATATATAATATTACTTACGACAGTATTTTATGCACGATCGTTCACAAAGACCCGTTCACCTTCCTTATTTATTTTTTGAGTGGAGACATATAAAAGCTTGAACAAGAGAAGGTGTTTCACCCGTTTCTACCTCCTACAAAGAAAAATATAATTAAAAATAAATTATAATTAATGCTAAATAATGATATATACACAATATAATTACCATTCTATCCATATGCGTAAGGTGGGTAATAGAACCATCCGAGTGAATTGGGAAGCCTTGTCCGTTACAATCTAATTCTCTAATCTTCTTGGCTTGAGCACATTTTTTCTTATAACTCTCTGTGGCCCATTGTTGCCTCAAATCTTCCCAATATTCATCATTTATCCAACGAGGCTTTTTGTTCTTTTCACATGCGCGATATAGTTTACTTTTTAACAGCATAGCCCCACGATGATTGAAAATTGCATGAATCTCATCTTGATTTTCTTCATGCGAAACAAATTTTTTCTACAAAAATTCATTTTATTGTGTTAGAGTAATATTAGATATTCTTAATTACATAAAAATGTCATAGAATTACAAACATATGTGTGATTACCTCAAACTCTCCAAACCACTTATCCCTTTGAGATTCAGGGACTTTTTTCCAAGATTTCCATGCCCCTCCAAATGACTTCTTCACAATAGCTGTTATCTCATCAACACACTTTTTATTATCATTGAACCTATATGACCACACATATAAAGATTAATAACAATAAAAGTTGAATAATATAAACACTAAAAAAATTAAAATAGAAATTATTACTCTAATCCTTGAGGGCGAATGAAAATCTTTCCAACTGTACTATCATTGACGCTATTTTCAGTACTCGGTGTGGCAGGAACATTTGTACCACTATGATTAGCATCAGGAGGGGCTAACTGTGATGACTCCGTGGGCTGTATAGCCATGTTAGTTGGTGGAGGCATCGTCGAATGAGATGAAGATGGAGTTGACGTCTTTCCTTTTCCTTTCTTGGGGTTATATACTTTGGAAGAGGTGGCCACGTCATGTCCAGGAGGACGCCATATGAATTCAATCACTTTAACTATTTTAAAATGCCTCAATGTTTATTCGAGTCATTGTAGCAAGTATATATAACTAACCACATGACTTATGTTTGATCCAATTCTGTTAACTGCACATTTTCTGGTGAGTGAGGGGGAGATGGATGTGAATTATTACTTGTTGGATCATATGGTCCTACACATTTCATCTTTTTTAATTGTTTGTCATAGCCATAGATTAAGAAGGCTACATTTTTTTTTATGAGAAGTGCTACGTGTTTTGATTCTAATAAAATTAGATAGTGACATACATCTACATCAAATCACATTATAACTATATATAATTTGCACAAATATAAAACGTAAATTAATGCCAAAAGTTGCATATAACATTATAATTTTACACAATTACCAAGTCACATAATCTTAATGCAAACAATAAAAAGTACCTTAAATATAAATACTTCAATTACACACTTGTTTAGGGTTCAACAAATCACATTCAACACAAACGAAAAATCATACCTTTACAATGCCTCCTTTGTAATGTATATTTTGTTTCTACTCCTACAAACCAATACAAACATCCAAAAAAAAATGTGTGTGTGGGGGGGGGGGGGAGGGCGAGGAGGGGGGTGGGAGGGAGGGAGAGGGGTTGTTGGGTGTATTGGGGGGGAGGAGGGGGTTGGTGTGTGGGAGAAGGGGAAGAGTGGGGGTGGGGAGGGAGAGAGGGGGGGTTGCTGTGGGAGGGGGGCGGGACGACGGGGGGAGGAGGGGCTGTGGGAGGGGGGCGGGTCGGCGGGGGGAGGAGGGGCTGTAGGAGGGGGGCGGGCCGGCGGGGGGAGAGGGGCCTTGGGAGGGGGGCGGGGCTAGTGGGGGGAAGAGGGGCTGTGGGAGAGGGGTGGCTGGCGGGGGGAAGAGATGGGGGAGGAGGAGGGGCGGCGGCGGCCCAGATCTAGTCCGGCGCCGGGAGGAAAAGGGGCGGCGGCCCAGATCTGGGCTTGGGGCCGCCGCCGCTGCCGCATGGAGGGAGCTGGGGGGGGGTTGGCGGAGGAGGGAGAGAGGCGGTGGTGGTGGAGGGCGGGGTTGGCGAGGAGGGAGAGAGGCGGTGGTGGTGGAGGGAGGGGGGGCGGGTTGGCCGGGGAGGGCGGGGTTGGCTGTGGATGGCGAGGAGGGAAAGAGGCGGTGGTGGTGGAGGGAGGGGGTGGCGGCGGAGGGAAGGAGGCTTGCCAGTGGAGGAAGACGGAGACGGGGGAGGGGGGGTGGGGGAAGGTAAGAGAGAGAGAGAAAGAGAGAGAGAGCTTACCTCATGTAGAATTTAGGAAAAGGTAAGTGAAACTCAAAATTTTTCTAAGTTAAAGCTCAATTTTTTACTCGATTTGTTACCGAAAATTCGGTCACAAATATTTTTTTTTAATTTGACATTAATAAATATTATTCAAACATTATAATTACTATTAAATTGAAAATATTTAATATTATTTTTGTTAAATTAATTATTTATATTATCTATATGTATATATCTAAAATTCTTGTTAAATTTTCAGATTATTATTTAATTAATTATGCTAATTATTCAATTTCCTTATTTCAATTTGACTAATTATTTAGTTATCTCTCTTTGTTAGTTGGATTAATTACTCAAATTCTTCAATTCAATTGGATTAATTATTCAGTTTCAACAATACAATTGAACTAATTATTCAGTTCTCCCTACTCAATTATATTAATTACTCAATTCCCTTTATTCAAATATATTAATTACTCAATCTTCTCAATTTAATTGGACAAATTATTATTCAATATCTCCACTTCAATTGAGCCAATTATGAAATTTCCCCCAATTTTGTTGGATTGGTTAGTCATTGCTCCTAACTCAGTTGGTCCAATTACTCAAATTCCACAGTTTAATTATATTAATTACTCAATTCCTATCAATCAAACAAATCAATTACTCAATTCAGTTGGGCAATTTATTTAATTTCTCCAATTCAATTGAACTAATTACAAAATTCCCCTCAATTTCATTGCACTAGATATTCAATGCTCGTAATTCAATTGGTATAATTACTCAAATTCCACAATTTGCTTAGATTAATTACTCAATTCAATGCCTTCCAGGTAAACATATCAATTACACTATTTAATTGTACAATTTATATAATTTTTTCAATTTAGTTGAACCAATTACAAAAATCCCTCCAATTTCGTTGGACTAATTATTCATTGCTCGTAATTCAGTACGTTGGTACTACAATTACTCCAATTCCACAATTATTTTAGATTAATTGAAACAATTTGACTAAGTTATTCAACTACATTGTTTAACAACTCAATTCCCCAAAGTCAATTGAACCAACTACTCAATTCCGCATCTAAGTTCGACTAATTATTCATTTTCCTTAATTTAATTGAACAATTTCACTGTTTTCCCAACTCAATCAAATTATTACTTAAATTTTATTCTTTCAATTGGACTAATTTCCTTAATTTAATCGAACAAATTTCCTTAAAAAAAGGTAGAATTTTGGGACCGAATATTCGGTCTCTGTTCAAATAAGAGAAGCTAACATTTTGTGACCGATTTTTCGGTCACAATTTTCCTCAAAGTGCTAGTATTTTTGTGACCGAAAAATCGATCACAATTTCGCCCCAAAGAGGCTCCCATTTTGTGACTGATTTTCGGTCACAATTTCCCTCAAAGTGCTATTTTTGTGACCGAAAAATCGGTTACAATTTCGCCCAAAGAGGCTCCCATTTTGTGACCGATTTTTGGGTCACAATTTCCCTCAAAGTGCTAGTATTTTTGTGACCGAAAAATCGGTCACAATTTTCCCTCAAAGAGCTAGTATTTTTGTGACCAAAAAATCGGTCACAATTTCGCCCAAAAGAGGCTCCCATTTTGTGACCAATTTTTCGGTCACAATTTCCCCTCAAAGAGCTAGTATTTTTGTGACCGAAAAATCGGTTAAAATTTCGCCCAAAAGAGGCTCTCATTTTGTGACCGAAAAATCGGTCACAATTTTGCCCAAAAGATGCTCCCATTTTGTGACCGATTTTTCGGTCCCAATTTTCCCTCAAATAACTAGTAGTTTTGTAACCAAAAAATCGGTTACAATTTCGCCCAAAAGAGGCTCCCATTTTGTGACCGAAAAATCGGTTACAATTTTGCCCAAAAAGAGGCTCCCATTTTGTGACCGATTTTTCGGTCACAATTTCCCCTCATAGAGCTAGTATTTTTGTGACCAAAACATCGGTCACAAATTCGCCCAAAGAGGCTCCCATTTTGTGACCGATTTTTCGGTCACAATTTCCCCTTAAATGGCTATTATTTTTCTGACCAAAAAATCGGTTACAATTTCGCCCAAAAGAGGCTCCCATCTTGTGACCGAAAAATCGGTCACAATTTCACCCAAAAAGAGGCTCCATTTTGTGATCGATTTTTCAGTCACAATTTCCCCTCATAGAGCTAGTATTTTTGTGATTGAAACATCGGTCACAAATTCGCCCAAAGAGGCTCCCATTTTGTGATCGATTTTTCGGTCACAATTTCCCCTTAAATGGCTAGTATTTTTCTGACCGAAAAATCGGTTACAATTTCGCCCAAAAGAGGCTCCCATTTTGTGACCGAAAAATCGGTCACAATTTCGCCCAAAAAGAGGCTCCCATTTTGTGACCGATTTTTCAGTCACAATTTCCCCTCATAGAGCTAGTATTTTTGTGACCGAAACATCGATCACAAATTCGCCTAAAGAGGCTCCCATTTTGTGATCGATTTTTTGGTCACAATTTCCCCTTAAATGGCTAGTATTTTGTGACCGAAAATTCGGTCACAATTTCGCCCAAAGAGCTACTGTTTTGAAGAAGATGGATATTTGTGACCGATTCGTCGGTCACAAATATACTATATCATTAAAATATATTAGTGACCGATAGTTCGATCACAAATCTGTTATAACATTAATTTATTTTCTTTTTGATATTTTTTTGTTAAAAAATCTACAGTAATTTAAATATAAGTAAATTAAAAATTTATTATGTTTGTTTTTTGTGACCGATATTTGCATTTTAGTTACCAATTTGTTAGTCACAAAGATATTTTCATTCTTTTGTGAAATCGGTCACAAAAGCGGTCACAACTCTCCGTTTTTTGTGACCGAATGTGTTCGGTCACAAATTTCAGTCACTAAAAACAATTTTTTTAGTAGTGCGAGTCTTGGCACCCGAGGATTTTGGGCTTGTTGGGGGTAGATCTACGAAGAAGAAGAAGACGAAGATGGAGGAAGGGCAGGGGATGAGGCGCTCAAGTTGGTTCTAGAGGAAGACCAAAAAGAACAAAAAAAAAAAGGAAAAGGGGAGAGAGAGAGCGAGGAGATCATACTGCATATATTCTTTTTCTTCTGCTTTTGATAAATATAACAATTACATTAACATTAATTACTTCGAGATTTTTTTTTAGATTGTTTTTTTTTGTCAGTATTTGTTTTAGTTTTGAGATTTGTAATTAGTTAGTTGTTCATTGTAAATTTTAATTGCTTTATTTGATATTTGAGATTAAGTAGGGTGTGTAAACTCCGTTTACATTTTTCTTGGCCATATTAGATACCATTTTTATAAATTTCAATTTAGTGTACTCATATGGAAAAAGTCTTTGGTGGCCCTTTCGTTTTCAAAAGGTATGCTAAATTATGTTTGGATATTAAATAGCAGTTAAATAGTAATAAATTGTTAACGGTCATTAATTAGTGGTTGTACATTTGAAGAGTTAGAAACTAATAACCATATTGACTATAAGGGATTATTGTGCATAATATAATGAATTATGAAATATGTTGCTTTATTTAATTATTTATTTATTTCCTTTATGCGAGCGCTGTACTTTAAGACATTGAGATATATATATATATATATATATATATATATATATTTCATTTCCTTTTCTAAGAAAAAAAAAGAGAAAGGGGAAGAAAAAGACAATGATACCAACTTACTGCCTTTTTTGTTGTCTTCACTTTATGAAAATTTAAAAGGAATTAAATACATATGGGTTCATGAAATTGCATAGTATTAGTTCGAAGTTTATTTAAATCAGACTAAACCACTCATGAAAACAGGATCAGCACATGATCTATAACGTGCGGCTTGTATAACACCATCACCCGAATATGCTAGAACTTAGCATTTCAGTCAATTCTTTGATAAGATGGTTCAGTCCTCTTAATCAAATCGGGGAAGTAGTGATATGATGTTTTTGGTTGCAATCTCATGATTGGGGTTTCAAATCGGGGAAGTAGCGATCTCCCACAGATTGAGACTTATGATGTGCATGGTAATTGATGGTAATTGGATATCTAGCTATTCTCTCCTACCTTACATTCACCTACTCATCATAATTAGCCTAATATTCTTATTTCCCTAACCAAAATTATTTCCCAAAATCCCTCCAAACAGTTGGCCTTCCTTGAAAATTCTGAGCCCAATAACCAATTCAGCTCACTTATACAATGGGTTGCTTATCAAACCCCAACTCCATCTACTATAGCCCCCCCTAGTCATCAACCCAAACCTATCTCTCCTAATCCACCTTGACCCCATCCTACTGAATAATTAACCCAGGCATCACCACCCTCTCCTAATCTGGTCCAAGTCACACAAGCTCGTTACACGGGCCTGATCACCCGTGACACGGTTGTCAAGTAAATAATCCAAATCCCCGGTCCTTCCCATTTACCACGTAAATCACCCCTCAAAAGCAATAATCTAAGCTTGGGTGTCCATCCTCCACCTGTTAATCCTTCAAACACCACAACTTGCAACCAAATCACCTGTCACTCTCACTCGCCTCGAACTCTCTTTAAAACTTCACCATAGATAGCCCTCATCAAACATACTCAACCCCTTCCCGTAAAAAAAAAAAGAAAAAGAAAAAATGCCACAGTCCAAGCAAAAAACAAGAAGCCCAGGCTTTAATAAGCGGAAGTTGTTTGACCTCTCAATGTTTTTGAAAGGAGAACAAGTGGATTCAGGGGGGAAAAAATCCATATTGCTGAAATTGAACCAATGGAGATCAATGAGTGCCATTGCATAGAACTGTCAGGGTTTGGTGGCCCCCAATCGGTTCGCCAACTCGAGCGTCTTGTTCGAGAACTTCAGCCCTCCTTGGTCTTTCTCTCCGAGAACAAGTGCAAGAATAGGGAATTTGAACGCATTAAGGAGCGGCTTCATATGTTAGGCATTGGTGTGGATTCAGTTGGTCACAAGGGAGGTTTTGGCTCTTGTATGGGATCGTAGTGTCTCAGTAACTCTTTAGACATTCTCAACTTTCACATTGATGCAACGATTGATCTTGGGCACGGTGGCACTTGGCGTTTTACCGGTTTCTATAGGCATCTTGTAACTAGTAGAATGAAGGAAACATGGTTGCTATTAGAGCACCTCAACAGGTTGTTTGCTCGCCCTTGGCTGTACATGGGAGACTTTAACGAAATTCTCAACCTTGATGAAAAATGGGTGGCGGGGGGGGGGGGGGGGTCATCCGCGTCCCCAATGCCAGATCGATGATTTTCATCAAGCACTCAGTCGGTGTGATTTTCATGATCTTGGATTTGAGGGTGAACCCTACATGTGGTGCAATAATCGTGAGGCACCGTCTACGATCCGTGAACGGCTGGATAGAGCTTGTGCTTCCTCTAGTTGGTTAGATTGCTTTCCAAATGCCAAGGTTTCGCATTTTCAGTCCATCTATTCGGATCACGTCCCGATCCAACTTGTTTTTGATGGGCTTGTTTGTTCTTCCTTCAATTGAACCAAATTGTTTTATTTCGAGGCTAATTTGGCTTCGGGCTGACGGTTTCCATGGGGTGTTGTCCTCTAATTGGTCGTGTACCTCCCAATCTAATCCTATGGGAGGAGTACTTGAGAAACTTAAAAGGTGCAGTAAAGGATTAAAGGCGTGGAGTTGTGTCTCTTTTGGGAATCCTCGAAAGAAATCACTTTAGCTTGAGAAATAGATCAATGTGTTGAAGGTGGAACCGATTTAGAGTGCCACTAAGCAGAAAGAAAGCCAACTCCAGGCTGAGTTAGACGAATTACAGTTGCGGGATGAGAAGGCCTAAAAACAACAAAGCAAAATATAGTGGCTCCATGAGGGAGACCCAAATTCAGGTTATTTCCATAAAGTGGCGTCAAACCGATTAATAATTGTATTCACAAGCCAAAAAATGAAGATTGGGTTTGGACATAAAGTGAGGCTGAAATTCAAGGAATCATTATGGACTACTTCACAACTATTTTTTAGTCGGGACAACCATTGGTCTTAGAGGTGGACGTCACTTTAGAAGTTGTGAAATTCAGAGTAACGGTTGAGATGAATGAGGCGCTACTGGCCCCGTTTATAGTGGAGAAGGTGTCAACCTCTCTGTTCCAAATGTACCCTTATAAGTCTCCTGGTCCGAATGTTGTGTCTCCAAATTTCCGTCAATCTTTTTGGTCTTCTATTAGTACTAATATTACTTCGTGTATTTTTGATTTCTTGAATCGTCGTAATTCTAATCCCATGTTTAATCACTCCCATATTGTGCTTATTTCAAAGTGTAAAAATCCGAAGTACATGACCTAACTCTGGCCTATTGCACTTTGTAATGTTATCTACAAAATTGCTTCAAAGGTTATTGCAAATCGCCTAAAACCTTTTCCAGATAACATTAGTTTGCCTTCACAATCAGCCTTTATTTCGGGTTGACTTATAACTGATCATGTACTGCTAGCTTTTGAGACCAATCATTTCTTAAAACATAAGAAAATGGGTAAATTAGGTCACATGATGATCAAACTTGATATGAGCAATGCGTATGACTAGGTTGAAATGGTGTTTTTTAAAACAAACTCTATTATGCTTAGGAGTTCATAGGCACTTTGTTGACCTAATTATATTATGTGTTTCTTCTGTTTCTTATTCCTTTGTGTTGAGTGGGCACGAGCTTGGTCTTCTTCGCCTTACGCGGGGCCTCTGTCAGGGGGGTTCCCTTCTCTCCTTATCTCTTTCTTTTGTTTGCAGAGGTTTTCAGTAGTTTGTTACAAGGTAAAGAGGCCCAAGGTGATATTCAAGAAGTGGCGGTCTGTCACTCGGCCCCCGGGATTTCACACTTATTTTTTGCAGACGACACGTTGATATTTTATCAGGCTATGGTGGAGGCAATGCTACACATCCAATCGGTCCTATCATGCTACGATCGAGCTTCAGGTCAGCATATTAATTCTTCTAAGTTTTCGTTGGTGTTCAGTGAAAACGTGGCTATTAGCTTGATGGTCGAGATTGCGGCCATTGGCAACTACAAGGGGAGAAAAGTTTCAGGAAATATCCAAGGTTACCATCGATTGTTGGTAGTAGTAAAAGAGAGGTATTTTCTTCTATCAAGGAACGGGTATGGCAAAGAATTCAAGGGTGGGCAGAGCGATCTCTCTCACAAGCTGGTAAAGAGGTTTTGATAAAATCAGTTCTCCAAGCTATTCCATCCTATCTAATGTCCTGTTTTCGTCTTCCAGATACTTTTCTTAAGGAAATAGAGAACTTGATAAGCGATTTTGGTGGCACAATAAAGAGGCTAGAAAGATTCATTGGCTATCCTGGGCTTAGTTGTGCGAACACAAAGATATGGGGAGAATGGGCTTTTGATCACTCCGGAATTTCAATATGGCTATGTCAGGCAAACAAATTTGGTGCATCATTTTTCGACCGAATTCACTAATTAGCACTGTCTTCCGGGAGAAGTATTTTGAGTCTAGTTAACTTAGTGGAGCTAAACTCGAGCCTTTCACTTGGCGTAGTATATTTGACACTAAGGGGCTGCTTGAAGTAGGGTGCAAATGGCATGTGGGCTCGGGCAACAATATCAGTGTTTGGGATGACAAATAGGTGAAACATCCATATTCTTTCAAGGCTTTCTCTCCCCGGACAGTAGCCTTACATAATGCTGTCGTTAACGATCTTATTCATTCGGGCTGGGGGGAGTTGGATATCGAACTACTCAAGAGCAACTTCTTTCAAGAAGACGTGGATCAAATCAGTTCCATTCTGCTAGGACGCTCGTTCATCCAAGATATCCTCGTTTGACATTTTTCCCAGAATGGTTTATATTCAGTCAAAAGTGGTTATCACTTGGCTCACACTATGGAACAGCTGCACGAACCTAGGTCTCTCAGAGGATGTTTTCCTCGGCTAATTGTATGGTATGCTCGTGTACCTTGTAGGGTTAAAGTTTTCGCTTGGCGTGTTTGCAAAGAAGCTATTCCAACCATGTCAAATTTAATTAAGAGGAGGGTCTCGATTTTGGATGGCTACCCGATTTGCTCTTATGAATTTGAAGACTCACGTCACGTTTTTTGACCTGCTCATTTGCTCGCCAAGTTTGCGCTCTGTCTAATCTTCCATGGGTAGTCATCGGGACTTGGCATGGGGGAATTAGAGAATGGTTCTAGGGAGTGTATTCTAACCTTAGTGCTTCTGACTTTGACCTATTTCTCATAGTACTTTCGAATCTTTGGCTTTGTCGAAACAGGGTGCTAATGGAGAATGTTCAGTTATCACTAGGAGATGTAGCAGCTACTGTAGCTGCTATGTTTTCGGGAAGCAAACATGCTACCTGGTCATACTGAGGAGCATCTTGCCCTTCCGTCTCTTCAGCCATCATGGTCGAAACCTCCTCTCAGTTTTGCGCGGTGCGAGTGTGGCCCAATGTTATTTTTGAGGGTGATTCAAGTGTTCTGATCCAAAAAATGAAGGAACAAGGGGATAACTGATCTGTTATTGGGAATATCATTCATGACATTAAAGTAGGATGCTCTAGTTTTAATTCTTATGCTAATGCTGCAGCTCACCACTTAGCACGACATTCTTCGGTTGATCATGTGTCATCTGACGAAGTGCCAGTGTTCATTCACGATGTAATCGAGACTGATGCCTCTACAGTCTGATATCTTATGAAATTACCTTGGCTTTTTCAAAAAAGAAAAAAAATGCTGGAGGACTTAAAACGACTTCTAATATTAAAATGAGGACTATTGAATTAAATAAGATTTTGGCATGCATCAAGTTATTGAAACATTCAAAAGTATATAAGAAAAACTACATCGCTCCAGCCAACATGGATAATAATGCATGTATCTCATCACAAACTTGACTTCTAATAAAAGCAAGATGTGACTAAAAATTTGGTCACTTAGTTATAATAGCACAACCCCATGAATGCAATATTATTCAAGGAAAAATAGAACTGCTCTATCATCCGTAACAAAGTTCGACAACTAAGTTATAATCCTGCTATTTGTTGATCACGAGGAAAAATTTCACAAGTGTAGCAATGGAAAATAAGTTACACGAATAAGAAATAAACACAAAATAAACCCAAGACAAGAGAGCCTAGCACATAAAGAAAATGTACCTTAAGGCTTTGTTTGGTTCTAAGAGTTTAGGAGGAAATGAAAATGTTAAGAAAAGAAAAAGAAACTACAAGTCTTCCACTTTGTTTGGTTATTATTATAAATTAAAGAAAAATATAAAAACACACCCAAAAATAATCCAAACAATCAATTAACTGCATAAAAAAAAAAAAGATTTGCATGAAATATATCCAAACAATGAATTAATTTGAGCAACAAAAATGAGATGAGAGCTTGAAAAGTAAGAAAGTGTTGGAGAGAGTAACATAAGATTAGAAAACAAGTTTTTTCCTTCATTTTCCTCACCAAATTAGAAGGAAAATACTTTTTCTCAATTTATGCTATATTTTCTTTCTTTTGCCCTTTCCTTACCATTTCCTGTTACTTTCCCTAGTAACCAAATATTGAAAATACTTTTTCTCCCTATTTCCTTTTCCTTTCCCTCCTAAAATCCTAGAACCAAACATACTGTAGGTGACACAGTTGACAATCTGATCGGGATGGAAAACTCAAGGTCATAAGTTGTAAGATTTTCTGAAAGTATTTCCTGATTTGTGAATCAAAATAAAAATCAAATTCAACCAAAAATTGAAATAATGGAGATCAAGTATACGCAAGGCCAGCAACGGACATCCACAATCTTGCAACAATAACTTTAGAGGATCATACCATTAAAGTAGTATTCACTAGTTGTATGTAACTGAATATAATTTAATGTCACCAAAGTCCACAACCATGTTTCGCGATGACCAATTAGTATCTAAATATACCGACACCGAGATCAAATATATATTAAAAAAGAAAATAAGAAAATAGGAAGCCATTGTAAATTTACTAAACATAATTAACTGAATAATGCAATAAAAATGAGAACTCCATGATCAAGTTATTCAATCCATCCTTTATTTCGAGGAACTACTAGTCTAAACGAGTTACAAATTAAGAATTATGTACATAGAGTTCGTGAGGAGGAAAAACACAGTGCGAGAACGACCAAAAACACCATGAATGCAAAATATGCTTAAAACATCAAGCATATCAGAAATAACCAAGTAACAGAACATGTAATGGAGAGAACTTAAACAACTTCTAATAATAAACTGACGATCAAATTGATTAGACAAGATTATGATACAAATCAAGTTACTGAAAATTTTAAAGTTTATAAAAGAAACAACACTCAGTCCAACACTGAAAATGGTACACTGTCATGGCATCCTAGCATGTAGTCTGTTGTGATAAAAATTTGATCACTGTAACATTTCTCTTATCATATTCTAGATATTATTGATTCTAATAAACCTTGCCATGGAATAGCTCTCAAGCAGAATGATTTTAGCATAAAAAACTACGGAAGTTAAATAACTGAGATATTATTTCTATTTGTTTGTTAAAAAGAAAAAGTTTCTCAAGGGCAGCGATGAATATATCGAAATAAGAAATAAGAAACAAATATGGCACCCATTTCTCATTACACTTAAACTTTTTAGCAGTCAAAGGAACACAAAATAAACCCCAAGACCAGAGCTAGGAATCTAGCATATAGCTTTCCATCTACTCTTGACAGCGAAACATTATAAAGAAAATATACCTTAAAGCAGACATATTCAACTGTCTGATCAGGATGGAAAACTTAAGGTCATAAGCTGTAAGAATTCCGAAAAAAATACTTTCTCATATGCCAATCAAAATCTAAAGTAAATTCATCATCCAAATTCAACCAAAAACTAAGATAATGGAGATCAAGTATAAGCATGAGCAGGGACCCGACAACGATTAAGGATTCTAAAAATGATGATAAAGAAGTTATCGATGCATAGCTGCTGCAAATGAACAATTCAATAGCCATAGCTCACAACATCATTGAATCAGTTTTTGCCAAATACTACAAAGATGACCAAACAGTCAAACTCCATATCAGATCAGAAAGAGATGAAGTATTTAACTCCAGTGCAAACGAAGAAAAAACTGCATCCATTAAAGAAGAAGAAAAATCACTCAAGGAAACAATGATCAAGTTCTCATATGAAAAAAGTCAGTGCTTGCAAAGGATCCAACCCCAAAAGATACAGTGCTATCTAAGAGCAGCGACTATGAGGTCGTTGGATGTCCACGTTATTTTCTAAGAAATGCAAGAAATGACAAATGACAAGAACGACACATACAAGAGGAGATTAAAAAATGACCTCAATATCTTCTGGAAAAGTGAAGAGCTTTTGAATTCAGACACCAAACCATATTAGGAAGGCAAGCAAAACAATAACCAAAGTATAAAGTAAAATGTAAATAATGCACAAACCTACAAGACTGTAACCATATTTCGCAATAATCCATCAGAAATCTTAAAATTCCAACACCCAAGACAAATATATAATCAACAAAAATATTATAAAGAAACAAAAAAGAGTCAAGCAAGTGGCCAAAATAGTCAGGATCATTGTAACTGAAGTGATGCATCATTAGCAGAAAGCAAACTCCACTGTCATCGAAAAAGTTGAGTTCAAAACACCAAGAAAGCAAACCTAACAGTAGAAAATTTCATAAATGAAGCAATTTGAAATTACAAATTCCTAACAAATTGAATCTTCTGTCTATCTTAATTAATGACTAAGGTATACTCTCATTAACTGAGACGAATTTTTAACAGTGAAACAAAAGGGCATTTCCAGTTAAAAGAATTATAAGCCATGCTACACCAAAATCCGACTCTTCTGAAACAGAGGATAACAAACTCCAAACATAATGCTACACAGCACAACAACCTTAGCACCAATAACTTCAAAGGACAATGGCATGAAATTACTGTTCAACAGAACATAGGAAATGAATGCCACCCCCAAAATTGAGGTGGAGTAGCCTAACGAACATAAGTATTAAAAAAATAAAAAATCTACAGAAATGATGATAAAGAACATACTGAAAAATTGCTAATGGCAACCGAATTATGTAGGAGCTAATAATGCAATAAAAAAGTTAGAATAAATAAAGAATTAAATTATGATTTTCAACATCTGCATGAACAATTAATGATGTACTCTACAAGAGTATAAAGATACACTTTCAAGTCCATGGTCAAATTGTTCAATCAATCCTTAATTTTGAGGAACTATTGATTTAAACCTGTTACAAATTAAACAATTATGTTGATAGAGTTAAAAAGAGGAAAAGCACGCAGAGTGTGATTAAAGAGGATCGTGACCCAAGAACAAAATGAGAAGTAACAAAAACATGCACCAAAGTAATTCACTAGATGTACATGTCAAGACAGCAAAACAATATTTTGTCAGGTTACTTACAAAAACCCCCTTCAGTTTTGGCCAATTTTAACCCATTGTGGTATGAAAAGTTACAAGTATCTCCTTAATGTTTGGTTTTCTGTTTCAAGTACCTCCTTAACTGTGTGGGCAGGATTGTAACACAATGCCAAACATTAGGGAGATATTTATAATTTATAATACCAAAGGGAGTTTATAAAACGAGCCTAACCAAGCAACAAAACATGCAACATAGAACTCAAATGACTCTAATATTTAAATGAGGATCAGACAAGATTCTGATACCAATTTAGTTACTAAAATATCAAAAGTACATCAAAAAAGCAACATTCAAGTGAACGCCAAAGAAGAAGAAGAAGAAGAAATCCATTTCAGATCAAATATCAGCTTAATCAGCCCTTATAAAATTGAAACAGACTAAGCCCAGGATCAAAAAGGAATAAAGAATGAAATGCTAGTGCCCCAAAAAGAACAAACAAAATCTCTAACAAGTACAAATAAAGAAGAAAGAAATACTAAAGAAAACAATGATTAAAATCTTCAGATAACTACATTGACCAACCATACACGTTCTCACTCTATAGGTCCATCGTGATGATATCTTCTTTCCAGGAGAAATTCCATTTTCACATGGAACAAAACAAAAGGAAGAGGAAATAGACACCAGCCACATAGAATATATCAATTTATCTTTAAAAAAAAAAAAAACCCACCAAACACACCTTCGCAAGCAATATGACTGCTTTTCCACAGAAAGAGTTAAAGAGTTTTTGCAATACAAACTCAAAACTGTTTCAAGAAGCCAAACAAAATAATAACCAAAGTGTAAATAATGCACTAAAACACTCCAAGACTGTAACCATATTTTCACATAACCCATCACTGATCTCAATACACAGAACACTCCAAGTCAAATATACAACCAACATTAATAATGTCTAATTAGAATAACTCGTGTTCATAATTTATCTTTCTCAAGATTTTACTTCAGGAATATGAAAAAAGATCACTTTCTCAAATATGATGAAGTTTTATAAAATAATAATTAAATTATTACAGAAACGAGGTAAAAAATTTATATAAACTATCATATCAGGCACACTCAATTTATGTACAAACTTATAAATGGTTAAATTCTAATGGTATTAAATTATTTTTTTGTTAATTATATGTGAATTATATATCTTTTTAAAATATTTTTATTATTTATACTATTTTTTATTATAGAAATCATATTTATTAAATTTATGATGAATTTAAAAATAAATTACTCTTTACTTAGAAAATAAATAAAAATTTTAAAAAGAAGAATGTGAGAAGAGAAATAAGAGAGATTGAGACTAAAAAAGAAAATAAAAAAACACATGGTCGCAAGAAGGGAGTAGATAGAAAATAGAGTAATAGTTAAAGAGACATTTTAAAAAAATCATAATTAAACACACCAAAACAAAAAACAAAAACAAAAAAGGTCAAAGGCTCTCATACTTAAAAATAAAAAAGAATACAATTTGGTTAAATAGTTAAATTTAATTTTAGAATTTTTTTTTGTTAAATTCTATGTGAATTATGTATATTTTTGAAATATTTGTATTATTTATACTATTTTTATAATTATTGAAAATATTTTTATTAGATTTATGATGAGTTAAAAAAAATAAATTAAATGAATGTGAGAGAAGAAATGTGAGATAGACGACAATAAAAATGAAAAGACAAAAAAAACACGTTGTTGGGAGAAATTGAGTGGATTGAAAAGAGAAGTGTAGTTAAAAGAGCATTTTAGAAAAACCACAATTATGCACACCAAAGAAAAAGCTAAAGTCATTCACACTTAATATATAGAATAAATAATAGATGATACGAAACCTAATCGTTAGCCCTACTACTAAAATAAGGTATTCTTAGTATTATGTTGACATTAGATATCCTAGTACTTTATTAAAATGTGAGAGCATCTTATACTTGTACAACATGATGCAATTACCTACAACCTGTTGTTTAAGTTTGAATAACATGTAGCCCACTAATTATCTATAACATTAAGTTTTATTATATGTAATGTGGTCTATCACACCAATTTTATCCAATCCACTCATTCATATATTTTATTTTTTTAATTAAATTCTATTAAATATATTTTAATTTTATGTGTCCACAAAAATATTTTCATTGTATCTTAATTAATATATCAATGTTAATTTTCAAAGTTACAATTTATATCACTCTTAATATATTCTTTATTTTAAAAGTAGAGAAAATTAACTAAAAATTTTATATTTCTATATATAGAAAATAAAAAGAAAATTAATTTATTAGGTTTTAATGGAAATAAACATTATATGGAATCACTATATAATACACCACACAAATTGAAAAATATAACTTAAAAGTATAACTATCTTGTAATTTCAAATAAATTATTTCAAAGATTTGTTGCATTGTACAAAGTTTATCTCTCATCAACTATACACGTTTTCATTTTTTTAATCATCACAATTCATCAATATTTCTTGAAAAATTTTAATGGTATAGAGTTAAAATTATGAAATATTAGAAAATTATAATATTTTATATTTTTCTAATAAAGATAAATTTTTCCCCATACTTATAAAAGAATTAAATTTAAAGAGGCGTGAATTTTATTTTTCATTTTAATTTTTTGAGTTAATTTATAGTAATGTAAAATTTATATTTTTGAAACTTTAATAATTTTTTTTAAATTATTTAAAATATAGAAAAAGAAATTCATACTTTTTTCATATTAATGTGATAAACATCCTTTTTTCGGTACACGTCAGCATTTTTAGAGGAGGAAGTGAAATCCCCAAGTCTAAATGAGGAGACTAGTGCCCTCGAAAAGTAAAAAGTGGCCTCGAAAGAGGCCCAACTATAAAAGGAGGCTTCAAATTGAAGTAGGTTCCACGAGATGCAATTTTCCCCTCGGCTTACCTTGCACAAATCTGAGGAAAATGTGCTCAAATGATGCCCCAACAAAGTCCACAATGGATTCAGCTTGAGGGACAAAAGTTCATATATAGCGAACTACCTCGAAGAGCTTAAGAGGTAGAACTGCATAAAGAGATAAAGGCCCCATTTGAGGGTAAGGAGATTAAGACCCCTTAGGCAGTGCAATCTATCACTGGCACGCCTAAAGGAGGACCTTACCAACCCTGTCAGATGGAGACAACCGCTATCACCTAACACGTACTAACAAGATATAAAAGGTACTTTTCCAGTCTCAGGTGCCATTAATACTCGCTCTTAAAGGAGATCTTGGGCATTTATCAAGTCCCGTTAATGAAAGCATGCTCAAGCCATTATGGGGAGATCCAAAAAGGACAAAAGGCGTATCAACTTGTACTTTACCTGTCAATCAAAGGACCAACCCTCATCATCCAAGTCAAATCAAGGCCCCTTTCATTTAAATAGGCTCCCACCTCCCCAAAAAACGGTATCAACCTATCTTCTACTCTAAGCTCAAGCAATACTTACTGTTTATTATCTTCTTCCTTCCCTTTCTCACAAAAACTGCTTACCATACTAACTTGAGCATTGAAAAGCCTACACTAGGACAAAACCAACCAGTCTCACATGTGTAGGTGGACCACCAGCATCTTATCCAAAGCCTATAAGCCCCGTCACGTGGTCAATCCAAAAAGACTCGCATCATTTTTGTGTTAGAGAAAGGGTTCGCTTGTTTAAGGTGATAAAATAGCGAACACTGAAAGAACCAACATCTCTTAAGCCCATTCCCGACAAGATAATTGTGACCTCCCCAAGGTTACACAAAAGGGGCGTGAAGAGAATGTGAATGTCATTGACAAGGGAAAGGGTCATAGCGCTCATTCTCTCCCCGTCAGCCATGAGGTGGGACCGTCCAATCTCCGCCACTCTTGCCATGGGACTAGAAATGCACATGGTAGAGCAAATCGTGACTCTCTCCGTCAGTCATGTAAGACAACTATTACGGGCATGTAATGAGCAAACCCTCATATGCCTTATTTATGGAGGGCGCTCTCTATTGTTGAATGAGATGAACGTTCTGGCACGAAAATCAAAACCCATCGCAAGGCTACTCATGCACACAAGGAAGCCGCCACCAAACATATCATGAAGAGGTAGCTGAGTCGGGATACCTTGGACCATACCAATGCGCGCACTATTATCATAATGATCATAACCACCTAACTAGGTCTGGAGCGCCTGACCGCCATGATCGCAGCAAGAGAGACCCCAAAGCCGACAAGCTGCCATAGGTACGCCACCAAGTGACCCAGCTTCACATGGAGATTGAGAGTCTATCTAGGCAAGAAGGGAAGGAGAGCTAGGGATGAAGCAAGATGAGCTACCTGGGTATACTTGCTGCCCTACAACCCTACATTAGAGCGATCCCATTTCATCTTGGAGATTGTTGTATCAAGACTAGTTTCACATGGAGATTGAGAGTCCATCTAGGCAAGAAGGGAAGGAGAGCTAGGGACAAAGCCAAAAGAGCTGCCCCGAGGTACTTGCCGCTCTACAACCCTACGTTAGAACGATACCCTTTCATCTTGGAGATTGCTAAATCATGACTAGCCCTAGAAGAGCTCATGTCCATGAGCCTGCCAAGGTACGATAGTTCCACTAACCCTAACAGACATCATACTCATTATGAAAATATGGTTGGGGTCACTACCAACGACCTGAACGCGTGGTCCAGCTTGTTCTCAACAACCCTACAAGGGGTGGCCCTGTCGTGGTTTAAAAAGTTGGAGCCACAATCCATTATATTGTATGAAGAACTGGCCGACAGGTTCCTCAACCTTTTCGAGGCCAATACATTTACCGAGCTATCCCATACACACCTCTATGGGATCAAACACCTCTATGACCTTCAAACCTTCATCAAAGTTGAGGACACTAATATTGAGTTCATCAGGCATGCCCTATATCAGGCCCAAAGGAACGAAAGTTGTGCCAAGGCCATCATCATGCATGCCTCACGAAACATCGTCAAAATCCAACACCTCGTCTCCAAGTATATAGAGCTCAAGGAGTTCAACCTAGTAAAGCACCCATCGAAGCCCAGGTATGAAAGAGGAAGTAAGCCAAGCTAAGAAGAAAAGGTCAAAGGCAAAGAAAAGAGAGATCCCCTTCAAGAAGATTCAAGGATTATGCAATGTTCATGAAGACTCCTGCAGAAATCTAAACCCTCTTGGGGAGCAATGCATTTCCCCCACCAAAGAGAATCCTTGAGGGCATAAGAGCAAAGAGAAGTAGGAAGTATTGCTCCTATCACAAACAATATGGGCACATTACTAAACATTGCTACAACCAACAAGACGAGATTGAGGAGCTTATCCGATTGGGAAAACTCCAAGAGTTTGTAGAGAAGGTTGAATTTTACAACTTCTAGGCCTTCTTGATCCATCGAAAGTGATCTCACTCTCCACAAATGCAAAAGTCACAGAAAAGGGCAGGGAATCTCGAAGAGGACTGATAAAAGGCCTATATGAATGACAACTAACCCACTCGAGGGGTAATCTATATGATTGTTGGTGGGCCAGCAGGAGAAGACACCAAGTCTTTAAGGAAGAGAATGGACAAGAAGTTTCGATATGATCAGTTTGCTCTTAAAGAAATTAAGAGGGCATAATAGGTGAACGTGATGGGAGGATGAACTATCAAATTTACCAAGAGTGATAAAGTCCCAGTGGAGAACCCGGAAGGGTTGGTGGAGCAGGCAGATTACCTGATGGTGGTCACAGTCAACGTGGCCAACTTTATCATCACCAAGACCCTTATCGACAACGGGAGTTCCGCCAATACATTTTAGGCGATAGCATCGACAAACCATTTAAAGATAAAGTTTCCTACTGACTCCGGAGTTGGGTAGAAAAGATGAATGTTGTGGATTTCAGCATTGTACAAAACACCATGCAATGTTCTATGCATAAGTCAGTAATAGAGTCTACTCTAAGTCCTCTTAGACATGAATGGGAGAATGATTATCCATGAGAGAGAGAGAGAGAGATGGATTTGAGTTACCTTCGAATGTGTTAGACGCTAATGATATTGAGACAAATAAAGTCATGTTCAAAATTATGTTTACGTACCAAAACTTGGAAAATTATTATATGGATCAGGTTTATAGGCTCCACTCATGCACCCTGCGGTTCAGATTCAACCACGTGTTATATGTATTCTATAAAAAATTTAATACATGATACGTGGTTGAATCTGGACTGCAGGTGTAAACACCCGGTCCATGGAAGAAAAACCCCCCAAAACTCTAAACTTTCAGATGTACTAAAGTTTGGGAAGAGTTAAAAAGTATCATTCTGTAAGTAGGTTCTTAAAAGATACTAGCGGGTGTTGCACACTCTTTAAAACCTGCTCTATACGTGTACAAAATAAAAATAAAATATAATTTAATCAAATTTTTAATAAATTATATATTATGAAAATAGAAATAAAATGATTGAAAATTAAAATTTTATATTATGAAAAGCAAAAAAAATTGATAGAAAATGATGCGGTCCGAATCTGGTTCGTCCACATGTCGGGGTGTGGTATACTCCGAAGTAGTCTTGCTGGTGGCCCACCTGCTAAAGAGGGAGGAACGCACGTGAGACTAGCCGGTTTTGCCCCGGCGTAGGCTCTCCGACGCTCAAGTCAGTGGATGGTTCAAGAAGAAGATGAATAGTAATAGTATGCAGTGGATTCGCAAGGCAGTGTATGTCTTACCCTTGGGTGGAGAGCCATATGGAGCTTTTTATATGAGAGTGAGGAGCCTGATGTGACGCGGTTGGTGGGATCTGGTCACTGTAGGCGCTGTAGCTGCTCTAACATGTGCCTTTTGTCCCCCTTTTCCAGTCTTTTTGGCGGCTATTCTCACTCTTCATTAATGAGGGGTCATACTCGGCAATAAATGGATATCTTGGGCATTTATGACCAAGGATTGTATTTATGACTTGGCATTTAATGCGCCCACGTCTGATGGGATGGACCCATGTGCCAACGAGATGCTTTGGGTGGCAGTAGGCTCCCCCTACCAGTAGTCTCCAGCTGTACTTGTCCCTTCTGGACGCCCATCCTTGCAACGGCTAAGTATGGGATTTGGCCCTCGATGGGAGCACCGTCGAGGGCAGCTTCCTCATTCGAGGGCACCCTCAGT
Source organism: Petrea volubilis (assembly GCA_026212405.1). NCBI lineage: Eukaryota > Viridiplantae > Streptophyta > Magnoliopsida > Lamiales > Verbenaceae > Petrea > Petrea volubilis. Next base: position 7,572,620 of record CM047884.1, read on the forward strand.
AGCCTGTTGTCGTCTTGTGGGTCTTTCGAGGGAAAGAGGTTGGCTTGTGAGCCCTTTCGAGGGCATTCGTTACCTCGAGGGCTATAATTCTGTATTTGGCAGATTTGTGGATTTTGGAGGTTGTAATGACGTGGCATGGTGAAGTGGCACTTGACTCATCATTAGCCCCCCCACTCTTGATCGTGACGAAAACGTCAGCCTTCAAGAGTGCATTAATTAGCAGGATGTCAGGTATCCCTTCATTTTTTGAATTTGAAATGCCATTAGGGCACGAAAAGTCGCTCCTTTTCAGCCTGTCAGTTCACGCGCCTATTTAGGGAGACGTGTCACGTCCCCATCCATTAATTCTGGGCGGCTGAAGGGCTGTCACGCGAAGGGGCGTGTTCTGCCATAATTACTGCAGGCTTTTATGGTTCTTCGTGCCCGAGGTGCTATAATGGTGGGTGATTCCCCGTATAACTTATAAATAGTTGCGGGCTTTCCCACAATTCGATTTTTCCCTTCACCTGCAACACTTATTTGAGCGATTGGCTTAAGGATTTCGGCAGCATTCTCAAGCTTTCACCACCATTTCAGGTGAACTTTCAATCTTTTTCTTAGATTTTCCCTTTTTTACCGAAAAACCCTAGCCGTCATGGGACCAAAGAGAAAAATATTGGGCGACTCTGACCCAACCCCTGAGGACTTGGCGGCGGAGAGGGAGGTTCGCCTCCCCTCCCAGTCAGTTTCAGGCACTCGGGCGGGTCGTGCCAGTGAAGATACCGGGGCTACGTTGGCCGGGGCGCCGTCAGAGAGCGGCATGAGAGGCGAGGCGCCGGGCAACACGCCGAAAAATGTTCGTCCCCGCCCAAAGAAGAAGATGACGGGACCAGCTAGAGGGGACGTAGGACCGAGCGGGTCCCCGAGAAAGAGCCCAAAGGCGCGAGGCGCTGGAATGGGCAAATTTCAGACGGCCTCTCTCCCCCGGGATATTTCCAGCAACATTACGGCGGCGGAGGTCGAGAAGATTAGGCAGGAATTCGAGGTCCGTTTTCCCGTTCATACGCCGGGCCCCAACGAGAACATGGTGGAGCCACGTGAAGGATGTGTGGCTCTCAATCTCCATCATTTTGAGGCGGGGTTGCGCCTTCCCCTTCGCCCTAAAGTCCGGAGACTGTTGGAGTTCACAGGGGTAAGCCCTAGTCAACTGGTGCCGAACTCCATCATGATCATCATTGCCTTCATGGTGATCATGAAGTGCTTGAAGGAATAGGCGAGCCCTGCCAATTTCTTAGAATTTTTTAGATCGAACGACTCGGTTCGGTCGGACCCAGGCGAATCGACTGAGGACGAGCCTGGGTTCTTGTACTTGTTGGCTCGTTCCGGTTCCTCAAAGGTGCTGGACGGCTTCAAATCCTCCCATGGGTCTGGATGGAAGAGGAAGTTCGTCTTTGTGGAAGATCGAGGGCAGTTAGGTATGCCCTCGAACTGGCGTCAATTGAAACCATTATCACGAGGAGCCAAGTTTTGACGAAGGAAAGGTGGGGGACTTGGCAAAAATGGGGAGGATGTGCACAGTTTATCTAACCTCCGAGGACATACTCCGCGCGTGCCACCTCTCGAACGCCTCTGGTGACCCCGGCCCTGGCGAGCGTCCCAGTACGCGGCATCCAACCTTACCGAGAACCACCTTAGGGCCTAAGTTTTCTTCTCTTTGTTCTTGTACATTTTTCTGCGTTGCTTTTCGAGGTTCTTGCAGGATACTAAATTCCCCTGTTTTTGCAGCTTTAAAAATTCGCATGGACGCACGCAAGGTATTGCTGGCAAGCCTCGATCGCCAAAGGCGCCAGACCCAGCCCTCACGACCTAAGGTGACGGCGTTCCACAAGCCCGTCACTCAAAAAGCGAGGCGGCCGAGGAAAGACACCGAGGCCGGGGAAGGTTCCAGCCAAGATGCAAGGGCCTCCAAGGTCGAAACAGAGGCTGAGATCCCTCGAACAGCAGAGGTCGGGGTATCACCGGCCAAGGAGACCGCAGCCCCCAGGGTCAATGAGGGTGGCGCAATGCCCTCGGAACAAGCAGTGCCGCAATTCGAGGCCCCCACTCCGGCGCCAACTCCAGCTACACCCAACGTACCTGTGCCTGCCCCTGCCACTGCTTCGCCACGGCCTACGCCAAGGCCGGCATCCACTGAGGCTTTGCCTTGAACCGGGGTGAGTCTCGACAGCCCCCCCACTGGACCAGCACAAACTGCTCCTCCAACGCAGCCAAGTCCCCAGAGTGCTGCTCCTTGAAGGGTCCTGCCAGGTGTCTCCATTCGCGAAGGGGGCACCGAGGGCTCTCGTAAGAGGGCGGCGGATGAGGAGGCTGCTCGAGGAGCCAAGAAACAGAAGTCAACCCCCTCGGGAAAAGGCAAGCGGGTGGCGAGGATACACTTTCTCCCTTCTTCGTATATATATATATATATATATATATATATTTTATAACTCCTTACTCATTTGTCTTGTCTTTCTGGGCAGGTCGTTGTCCCCTTGTCTCACCATTTCCTCCGCCGTGCGAGCGTCTTCCGGCGGGGGAAGAATAAGTACAAGAGGCTCCTGCCGAGGTGGAGAAATGCCTCGAGGAAACCGAGGTCCTTGCTGGGGAACTGGCCTCGACAAACAATACCCTCCAGGGGCAGCTATAGGAGAGTCAGCAACTCCTCGAATCTGCCCAGACACGCATCGCTGAGCTCGAGAAGAAATGCGACGACGAAGTCAAGCGCACGGCCAAAGCTTGGGAGGATGCACGGGAGAAGTGCGAAGTGGCTCGCGACTTCGCGAAAGAGCGCCTCGAAGTAGTTAACAATAGGGTTGCCGAGGCGGAGGCCAAGGCTTTCCGTAACTATGACGAGGGCGTCAAGGCGGGGCTTCAAAGGGCTGAATGGACATTCCCCGCACGATGCCATAAGAGGGTCAAGCGGGCCTTCTCGAGGTTCTTCGTGAGTGAGGCGTTCGACTACATCCGGACACACCTCAGTTTTCAAGATTCCGCTAAGGCTGTGGATCTGGTCCTCGATCAGCTTCAGACTCGGGGCGACTTGGGGGAAGACTTTGACCGAGAGTCAGTCGGGCTTTCATTTGACCGCAGCGGGGCGTCGGTGGAAGAGGCCTCGCCCTCGACGGGGAAGTCCAAAGAGTTCGACTTCCAAGGAAGCGAATTCAACCTTGTCTTCCGCCACCTCGATATTCCACCGCTCGAGAGTGCGAAAGGCGACTCATCGGGGGAAGAGGACATTCCGCTGCCTTCTGCGCCGACTCCCGAGACCTGGAAGGAACGAATGGCCGGGCCTGGCACTTCCAATAACCCCGAGGACGAAAATGAGGATGACGGAGCGGGGGCGTCTGCTGGTGCTGGGGACGAGGAAGGAGATCAGGAGGACAGGCTCGTCGAACTCAGCGACTAGGTCTAAAGTCCCTCATTTATGTAATCCCCCTTTCTGGTTGTTCCCCCCTTTTAGTTTAGCCCGCTTAAGTCCCCCCTGTACATTTCTCGCCCTCGAGCCTTCTAAATGAAATAGTCCTTTCGAGGCCTTCCCTGTTGAACGAAACGATCAGCTCTCATGTTTATCTATATTGTTATTATATTTTATTATTATTTTATTTTTTGTCGTTGTAGAATAAGACTTTGATGAGATCAAGAGGCGCTCTCGATTTGCATGGGCACTGTTACGTTTGTGTAAAGTTGTTTAATGAAATTGTTCAAACGTAAATATAACTTAAACATAATCGAGAGATATGCGGGTTTTACGATTGCGCCAAGTTAAACTTCACCAAAGTTAATCATAAGTGTACGAGAACAACTTGAAGGCAATCGAGAGGAAGAAGGGGATTTTTATTTAATGCTCCTTTACATTCGCTTCCCCTCGAAACAAAAGCGTCCTCGACACAACTCTTTACCAATAATCGAGGATGGGGCGAGTAAACTTATCTTATACGTAGAATTTTCTAAGGTTCGAGGCATTCCACGGTCGAGGCAGTTCCCTTCCCTCCATGTCCTCGAGTCGGTACGCATTGTTTTTTGAAACCTTTACAACTTTGTAAGGTCCTTCCCAGTTAGGATCTAGTTTTCCCATATGCTTGGATACCTCTACTTTTTTGAGGACTAGGTCACCAAGTTGGAAATTTCTGGGGCATACTCCTTTATTGTAAGCTCGGGCCATAGAGGCTCGATACTTTTGCATCCTCGATCAGGTTGCACCTCTTCTTTCGTCGAGCAAATTTAGCTCCGTGGCTCGGTTCTCCTCATTCCTAGACTTGTCAAAATGCACCACTCTGGCTGTATTGTGCAATATCTCTGCTGGAATCACTGCCTCGGACCCGTATACTAAGGCATACGGGGAGTCTGCCGTTGCCGTTCGAGGGGTAGTACGATAAGCCCACAATACCCCCGGTAATTCATCCGCCCATTCTCCCTTGAAAGCACCCAACACAGTTTTTAGATTCTGCAGAATGATGCGGTTAGTTACCTCCACTTGACCATTGGCTTGGGGGTTTCCCACAGATGTGAACCGTTGCTTGATGTCGTGGCTATGGCACCATTCTGTCGTGGCTCGACTTTGAAATTGCGTGCCGTTATCTGATATTAGTACTCAAGGGACCCCGAAACGGCAAATGATATTTTTCCATATGAAGGACCGGATCGAGGCATCGGTGATTTTGGGGACGGCCTCCGCCTCGACCCACTTGGTAAAGTATTCCACGGCCACTATGGTGAACTTTCTCTGGCCTTTTCCCATGGGGAAAGGTCCTACTACATCAATTCCCCATTGGTCGAAGGGCCACGAAATCTCCACATTCACCATTTCAGCGACTGGTTTATAAGGAAGGTTGGCATAAAACTGACACTTCGGGCATTTTCGAGCATACTCGAACGTGTTCTTTAAGATAGTCGGCCAATAGAAACCGCCTCTCATAATCTTTTTGGATAATGACCTCCCTCCTGCATGATTTCCACAACTCCCCTCGTGAACAGATTGCATTACCTCACGAGCTTCCGAGGGGAGGAGACATCTGAGCGGGGTTCCGAGAAATGATTTTCGAAACAGCCTTCCCTCGCTATCCAAGGCATATCTCGCGCACTGCCTTCTCAACCTTCTTAACTGGATTTGGTCAGAGATCTCTTCTCCAACAAAAAGGCGCGAATTTTCATCCTGCCAACTAGGTTCGAGGGGCTGGATGGGCAGGATTGGGGCGCGCCCCCCTCGCGGACTGCAGAGGTATCGAGAGTCTAGAATCTGACTACATGATCTCTCGTGCCTTTAAGGGCACTTGCAAATTTAGACAAGGCGCCTGCGCGCTCGTTTTCTTCCCTCGGAATTTGCTCCAAAGTGAAAGATTTGAAACTTTCCTTCAGCTTGGAGACATGCTCGAGGTACTTGGTCATCATGGCATCCCTGGCTTCGTATATTCCCCCGATCTGATTAGAAACCAGTTGCGAATCAGTGAATGCCCGGATATGGGAGACTCTTTCTCGTATTGCTAATTCGAGGCCAGCTATAAGGGCCTCATATTCTGCTTCATTGTTTGTGACAGGGAAGTTGAGCTTGATAGCGAACTCCACCACATCGCCTCCTGGGCTCTGCAAGGTGATCCCGGCTCCCCCTCCTTGTTTAGTGGAAGATCCATCTACATGTAGGAGCCATGGGTCGGTGATAGGTGGACTTTCTTCCAGCAACCCCACTCTTTCGAGGAGGAAATCAGCCAACACTTGGGCTTGGATTGCTGTTCTCGATTGGTATGATATATCGAACTCCCCGAGCTCTATAGCCCATTTAATAAGCCGGCCCGACGTGTTAGGCTTGGAGATGACTTGTCGAAGAGGTTGGTCGGTGAGCACTACCATCGAATGTGATTGAAAGTACTGTCTCAGCTTCCTTGCGGAGTGGATGAGGGCCAGTGCAAACTTCTCTATCTCCAGGTAGTTCTTCTCTGGCCCTTGCAGTACCTTGCTGAGATAATACACATGTAGGTGCTTCCGGCCCCTTATTAGCACAACCACCGAGCTGACAGCCTCTGGGGATACTGCGAGATACACGTACAGCTTTTCCCCCGGGTTCGGTTTTGCTAGCAGAGGCGGGGTGGCCAAATATTCTTTGAGCTCTCGCAGGGCTTGCTCACATTCGGGGGTCCACTGGAAATCAGGGACTCTCCTCAGTTTTTTAAAGAATAGGAGCTTCCTGTCAGCCGACCGAGATATGAATCTGTTCAGAGAGACAATCCGGCCGCACAGCCTCTGAACGTCTTTGACTGACTTGGGGGACCCGATCTTTTGTAGAGCCTCGATTTTCTCTGGGTTGGCCTCGATTCCTCTTTCACTGACCATGTAACCCAGAAACTTCCCCCCTCGAACTCCAAATGTGCATTTCGAGGGGTTGAGTTTCAAACCAAACTCCCTAAGCACTTGAAAGACCTCTCTAAGGTGTTCGAGATGGTCTTTTTCCTCTGGGCTCTTAACGATCATGTCATCCACATAGACTTCGACAATCCGTCCTATCAGCTCTTTGAAAATGAGATTTACCAACCTTTGATAAGTCGCCCCAGCGTTCTTGAGGCCAAATGGCATGACCAGGAAGCAGTAAACTCCCATCTCCACCACAAATGAGGTCTTGGGTTGGTCCTCCGGGGCCATGGAAATCTAATAGTACCCTTGATAGGCATCCATCATACTCATCATTTCGCAGCCAGCCATCGAATCGACAAGTTGATCCATTCGAGGGAGCGGGTAGGGGTCCTTAGGGCACGCCTTGTTGAGGTCCGTGAAATCATTGCACATTCTCCACTTTCCTTGCCCTTTGGGCACCACTACCACATTGCATAGCCATTCCGGAAAATATATTGGCATGATGTAGCCGGCCTTCAGCAACTTATTCACCTCTCCCTCGATTATCTTGTTTCTCTCGACCCCGAAGACCCTCTTCTTCTGCTTAACAGGCTTGAATGTGGGGTCGACATTCAAGCGGTGTACAATGACCTCGGGGCTTATTCCAGGGAAGTCCGAGGGCTGCCAGGCAAATACGTACATGTTCTCTCGCAGGAATTGAACGAGCATCACTTCCTTAGCCTGATCAAGCTGGGCCCCTATCTTGGTCATTTTCTCGGGGTTCTTGGGCTCCAACTCGATGGCCTTGGATTCTCCAGTGGGCTCGATTCTGCTATCCTCGAGCTTCCTCGTCTTAGTCGAGGGCATTTTTGTCTATCCGGAGTCGCTGTTCGAGCTGGCCTCGGGTGATTTCCTTTTCGAGGACCCAGGTTTCATCCCAAGCGAGACTGAATAGCAGGTCCATGCGTCAACGACGTCGCACTTCACCTGTCCAATCCCGGCCTCGGTGGGGAACTTCATCATAAGGTGGTAGGTAGAGACCACCGCTCGGAATGCATTAAGCGCCGGTCGGCCCAAGATCAGGTCATATGCGAAGGGGGCGTCCACCACCAGATAATTCACCATCAAAGTTCGTCGGTAGGGCTCCTGGCCGAGGGATGTTGGCAATTTGATTTGCCCTAAGGGGTGAATCTGGGACCCTCCAAAGCCTACCAGGGGCGTTCTCGCCGGCTCCATGTCGATCTTTCCCATGTCCATCTTCTTTAAGGTCGAGTAGAATAGGACATTGGCCGAGCTTCCATTGTCGATTAGAGTTTTGGTAACGGCAAAATTGGCTACGTCAGCCGTTACCACCATAGGATAATCGGGTTGCTCAGTCAAACCTTCTGGACTCTGAACAGGGATCATGTTGCTCTCTCTGAACTCTATCGAGCATCCCTCGATAGTATTGACCTGCTGGGGGTATTCCGGATCCTCGAGGGCAAACCGGTCATACCGGAGCTTCCTGCCAACTTTCTTTCGAGAGGATCTAGTGTCGCCCCCTGCGGGTCCTCCGGCGATCATAAGGATCGTGCCTTTCGTGGGGTGGCTACTGCTCATTGGTCTCTTCCCTACCTTCTTCGAGGTCTCCGGATGCCTTTGGGACTCTTCCTGGGTGACCTTGACCGATCGCGATGGATCGGGGAGGCCTGGCTGTCATAATACTCCAGCTTCTTAACGAACTCCTGAAGCTTTCCACCACGGATCAGCGCCTCGATTTCGTCTTGCAGGTTGTAGCAATCCTCTGTATTGTGCCCAAATTGCCAATGATAGGCGCAATATTTCCCGCTCCGCCGGGCTTTCCTCCCCTTGGGTATCCTCTTAGCGTCGAGAACGCGTGGCACCCGAGGAGGGAAAATATCTCAGCCGAAGACTTGGTGAGAGGAGAGTACTCTTTGTACTTCCTGACCACCTCCTTCCTTTCCTTGCCCCTTGATTTGTCTTCCCGAAGCTTGGTACTTCCTTCACCTTTGGCCTTGGGCAGGTGCTTTATCAGGTTGAGCTCCTCCACCTCCATGTACTTGGAGGCCAACTGCTGGATCCCGACGATGGTACGGGGGGCCTGCATGATAATGGCCTACGCACATTTTTCGTTCTTTAAGGCTTGATATAACGCGTGCCGGACAAACTCGACTCCAACATCTTCCACTTTAAGGAGCTCGTTGTTGAATCGTTCCATGAAAGCACGTAGGCTTTCATCCTCTTTCTGGACTACTCCATACAAATGAGTATGGGACAGCTGGGTGGAGATCTTAGCAGCGAAGTGATTCAGAAATCGATCTGCTAACTCCTCATATGAAGAGATGGACTGTGGCTCCATCTTCTTGAACCATGTAAGGGCGATCCCTTGGAGGGTGGTAGAAAAGAGACGGGCCCATACATGGAGGTTAATGGTTGCCACCCCTACTACGTCTTCATAATGAGTCAGGTGCTCCATTGGGTCCATAGTGCCGTCATAACGGGGTAGGCTGGTGGGCATGCGTTCATCCGGGGCTAACCGGGACTCGGCGATCTCCAAAATAAATGGAGACCTCTCCAATCGATGGTTGTAGGGAGGCAGATGTCGTGTTACTTCCACCCTCATGCTCCTATCTCCTTCGCGTCGCCTGGATAGACGCTCTATCTGATCCTGTAGATCACTAACCTGTCGGCGCATGCGAACCAGCTCCTTCGGCTCCTCCTCCCTTCACGGGCGCGAATGGTGACCACCGGTCCTAGACCTGGCAGGAGCCCTAGACCCGGCGGGAGCATCCACGGCATTACGTCCAGGAGGGACCTTACAAGTGGCTATATTGCCTAATTCAGCAACCTCTTCCCTGGGGTTATGACGATGACTCCTCTCATGCGGGGATTAGCTCCGGCAGTGATCATGGAGTTCGTTGCGGCGAGAAACGGCAGGAGGTCCTACCTCATTAGGAGATGGAGATAGACCCCCGGATAGCAACCGGACTAACGTTTGGTCATCGCAGGCCCCCTACAGCTGCCTGACTCTGCTGATGGGGAGGGTGACCGTGCGCTCAACCTGGTGCGTCCCTGCTGCGTGAGCTGGTGCGGGATCGTGGGAAGGTCCCGCCCCTGGGCCAGCGGGTAGCATGGGAGCAGCAAGTTCCTTTCCTTTATTTATCACATTGACGGCTTCCTCTGCCCGTTGGGTCACCTCGGGAGGGTCGCGGTGACCCCTCTCCGATGTGACGGACATATGAGTTCGCCGGGTGTTCACCATTCTTCTTGTTTGAGGAAAATCACCTCTTGAACAGGATTAGGCCTTTCCTCTAGCGCCAAAATGATGCGGTCCGAATCTGGTTCGTCCACGTGTCAGGGTGTGGTGTACTCCGAAGTAGTCTTGCTGGTGGCCCACCTGCTAAAGAGGGAGGAACGCATGTGAGACTAGCCAATTTTGCCCCGGCGTAGGCTCTCCGACGCTCAAGTCAGTGGATGGTTCAAGAAGAAGATGAATAGTAATAGTATGCAGTGGATTCGCAAGACAATGTATGTCTTACCCTTGGGTGAAGAGCCATATGGAGCTTTTTATATGAGAGTGAGGAGCCTGTTATGACGCGGTTGGTGGGATCTGGTCACTGTAGGCGTTGTAGCTGCTCTAATATGTGCCTTTTGTCCCCCTTTTCCAGTCTTTTTGGCGGCTATTCTCACTCTTCATTAATGAGGGGTCACACCCGGCAATAAATGGATATCTTGGGCATTTATGACCAAGGATTGTATTTATGACTTGGCATTTAATGCGCCCACGTCTGATGGGATGGACCCATGTGCCAACGAGATGCTTTGGGTGGCAATGGGCTCCCCCTGCCAGTAGTCTCCAGCTGTACTTGTCCCTTCTGGACACCTATCCTTGCAACGGCTAAGTATGAGATTTGGCCCTCGATGGGAGCACCGTCGAGGGCAGCTTCCTCATTCGAGGGCACCCTGAGTAGCCCGTTGTCGTATTGTGGGTCTTTCGAGGGAAAGAGGCTGGCTTGTGAGCCCTTTCGAGGGCATTCGTTACCTCGAGGGCTGTAATTCTGTACTTGGCAGATTTGTGGATTTTGGAGGTTGTAATGACGTGGCATGGTGAAGTGACACTTGACTCATCAGAAAAATAAATTTAATTTTATTATTAAAAAATAAAGTACACCAAAAATTGAAGATAAAGATATGAAAGAAAAGGGGGAGAAGAAAATAAAGAGAAACAAAATGTCACGTTGAAAAGAGGGGAGAGAAAAGTGAGATAAAATAGGAGAGACGAAAGAAAAAAAAAAAAAAAGCCAGATCAAAGACACTAAACAGTTATTAGAGGGTGCTGATGTTTTATAAAAGAGTATAGATATCGTTTTTATATATTATTAAAAAGATAAATTTCAATAACAGCTCATGCTTATTTTTGAACTAATCTCGCACATTATTACGGTGAAAATCTATTGCTATACCAAAATACTAGGGCAAGCAAGAAAGAAAAAATTCAAGCAATGAATATGTTGAATAAGAAATAAGAAGAAACGCAAAATAAACCCAAGACTAGAGCTAGAATATATCTTTCCATCTACTCTTGATGGCAAGAAAATGTACCTTAGCAAACATATTTGACAATGGAAAACTCAGGGTCATTAGCCGTAAAAAAATATCTCCTAATTAATATGTCAATCAAAATCTAAATTAAATTCATTATCCAAATTCAACCAAAAACTGAGATAATGGAGATCAAGTATAAGCAAGAAGACCTAAGAAATGCAAGATAAAAGACAAATGGCCAAGAACAAGACAAACAATAGGAGATTCCTCAATATTTTCTTGAAAAGTGAAGAGTTTCTGAATAGAGACACCAAACGATTTCAGGAAGGCAAGCAAATAGAGAAACAAACAGCAGTTTGCCGATACTTGTAACTAAAGTGATGCATCAAAAGATAAAGGCACAACCCATGAGCATTTAACATCCAAACATCAAACGAACTAAGTTAAAAACACCAAGAAAACAAACCAAACAGTTGAAAATTTCATAAGTACAACACTTTGAAATTTCAAATTCCTAACAAATTGAACCCTCAATCTATTAGTTTAATGATTAACCGAGGTAGATTCTTGATAGTTACAACAAGTACACGCCACATACCAAAAAAAACGGACTCTTGTGAGACATATGAAAAAAGACAAAGTACTGATGAATCACTCTTGAAAAAAGACAACTCAACATGCAAAGTACACTAAAATCAAATACTGAAAAAACTAACCCAACAGTAGAAAATCCATTTCAGATCAAATATCAACAAAAAGGAAACAGAAAAAAATTCCAAACAAATGGAACAAAACCTTAAACTCAAATGCCATTCACCAAAGTCAGAATTATTGTAACTAAAGTGATGCACCAGATGAAGGTACAACAACATACAAAATCCACCCCATCATCGCCGACTCAATTGAGTTCAAACATCAACAAAACTAGACTATAACAATAGAAAATGAATTTTAAAGCCCATTCACCATACAAAATCTACTCCATCGTTGAATGAATTGAGTTCAAACATCAAGAATGAAAAACCGAAACAAAGAGAACCAGGGCTCAAAACAGAATAAAACCCTCAATTCAGTGCCCAGAAAGGAAAAAAAAAGTATGAATCAAAACACACAAAATGAAGAAGTAGAAAAATAACTTACGTTCTCTTCCCAAAATGAGCTCCCTTTTTATCCAGAGCCAACAATCAAAAATAAGAATGTCGGAATCATCAAAATTCAAACTCAATTTCGAAGCGAAATTGCCCCCAACAAGATCAAGAATCGCGATGCAAAGAAGAAATCTAGAAAAACACTGAGAAACACGGGATTAAATACAAATAAAGAGATTTAGAGCGCATCTATTTATAGGGCGATTGATTTGAATTTTGTACGAACATAGCCGTTAAAATCTAGAGAAACTTCTATAATTTATTTTACATTACGTATTAAGTATATTCGACAGTTTTATTTGATGTATATTAAATATAACTTATGTATCTTATTTTATTTATTTTGATGGTTAAATATAGCTGATGTGTCCATAAGTGAATGAATATCAATTTTTGTAACTTGACTAAAATGTACTTGAAATGATATCAATTTTTAAGGTTAATTATGTAAATAATAATAAATAATGATTAATTAAATTAACATTAAAACACATAACATAAAAAAGTTGGGTTAATTGTGGCAAATCCCTCACCGTTTAAACCTCTTAGCACTTGCCCCCAACCTTTTTGACTTAACAAAACCACCCCCTAATACCATCATAAGATGAAATACTTCAACTTCTATAGAGTCAAACATATCACAATTAGAAAATATCAATTGATATTCTATAGAAAAAAATTTCCCTCGCATGAGGACGTTCTCCCTCTCTCCTTGAGAGTCGTTGTTTTTTGCTTTTAGGGTTCCTAGAGTTTTCTTTCCGAGCCACTTTCCCGGTCATAGGTGCTGCTTGTGACAGATATTTTGTCATCTTTAATCCTTTTCTTTATCGTTCCTGTGGTCTTTTTTTTTTTTTCTTTTGGTTACCTATCTTCTTCTCTTTCCCTTCTCCCGTATCGGTGTGTGCGTCTTGTTGTTGTTGTTTCTTGTTCTGTTAGTGGGATAAATTCTAGGGCTTTTTTTGGTGGTGCAGGGTTCTAGTAAGGTCGTGGAGGTGTTGTGCTTCTCCTAAGGTTCTCTGATAGTTGGGCGATATAAAGCAAGATATTGATCGTATGGCTAGAACTTTGGATTTGAACGATGATGAAGCAAGTGGGATTGATATTCCAATCGGAGACTGGGGCTCTGATCTAGAGGGCGGTGGTTCTAGATTAGTTGGGAGGATCTTATCATACAAGTCCCACAACTTTGATTCACTGAAGCGCACTCTTCATGTATCGTTCCACACGCTCAGAGGCTTTTCCATTACAAATTTGTTAAGAGGGTCGGTTCATACTGGAATTCAATCACCATTGCGATCAGAATCGCATTCTAAATTGGGGACCATAGGCTTTTGACAAAAACCTCGTATTCTTAAAGGCGGTGGAGGATTTAGAGGATTCGATGAGTGTTGATTTAAACGTATGCGACTTCACCATTCATATTAGTGGCCTTTCATGGAACAAACAAACACCCGAGATTGCCAAACATATTGGTAATCGGATTGGGGAATTCCGTAATGTTGTGGCCGATCAAAGGGGTATCAGAAACTCATCATCGTTGAGAGCGAGAATTAAGTTGAATATGAATAGACTGCTGAAGAGGGCATTGAAGATCCGGGGGCCATCAGGAGAGGAACTCGTCGTTTCTTTAACATATGAAAGGTTGCCAAACTTTTGCTATATCTACAGTTTAATGGGACACAATTGAGACATGTGCCCGAACCAATTGCATGAGAATTTTGTCGATCCTAGCAAAAATGCTCCTTTTCGGGCTTAGCTTCGTACAAAACCCAGCATGACGGATAGCAGCAGGGTGGCGGGTTCAGGTGTTTGGCATACACAGTGGAAGGCATAGAAGCCGAGCTTCACGAACAACACACCGGTGGCGAGGACGACACTAAGGGGAGGTGATATTTTTGGGAAGTTTTTAGAGATTCCAAATCCCCACCAAGTTATGGCATCCTCAGGTTTCCAAAATTCTCAAACTTTCTTAATACAGTCCCCGTTACCTAGTAGTCTTTTAATTCATAAAACAAATTCTTCTAAAACTATCCCCACCCGACCCATTAATTCATTGATCCATGAGCAACCTCAACCAAGGCCATCTTACGTCCCACTCCGTATAGCCAGCCCCTGCACATAGCATGTGCCTAATAACAAAAGCCCACCCCGATCCGCAAACAAGGAAAATCTGAAGCTTACTCTAATCTCGACCCACAATGAAAACCAGAATTATAAATTTTTTGCACCACATATAAATTTTATTTTTTTGATTTTTTGCACCACATATAAATTTATATATATATATATATATATTGATACATATATAAATTTATATTGATACATATATATGTGTATATATATATGAATCAATATATGTGTATATATATGTCCAAGTATATATATATCATATATAGATATATCAATATATATATATGTCAATGTGTATCTTATATATATTAATATATTATATGTACATTCTAATCCTCTATATATAGTCTATATGATATAACTATATATCTATATATAACATATCTAATATATGTTATAAATGTAGAGTGCATATATATCTCGATCAAATATATATATATATATATATATATCTAATCATATGTACTATATATGTTCAATTATCTGTATGAAATAAACATATATTAGTGTATTATATATCTAATATATGTTATATATGTACTTATATAGCTAATATATATACATCTAATTAGACATAAATACATATATATATGAGTATATCTAATCTTATACGTATGTAACATATCCAATCATTTATTATATATATCAATATACATAATATACATATATTACTTACGTATTGCAAAAATTAATTATTAAACAAAAAATTAAAGTCGTGTAGTGGTTTGATACTCTAACTTCAACTAACATGTCAAGAGTTCAAACCATATTCAGTGCAAAAAAAAAAGAATTTGCCCAGGAATTTTTAGCCACGGTCTAGCCGTGGCTAATCCGTGGCTAAAAATAGGCGCCAAATTTCCCTCTAATTTTAGCCACCAAAAATAGTCACGGATTGGCCGTGGCCAATCCGTGGCTAAATTTTTTTTTTATTTTTTATTTAAATCCGTGGCTAATCCGTGGCTATTTGCAGTTTTTCTAGTAGTGGTATCTCAGAAGCCAATCAGTTAGGCCCTAGCTCTGCATGGGAGACACTAATGAAATTCTTGAACAAGAAGAGAAAGATGGAGGACCACCTCGGCCAGTGTCCGAATTATGTGACTTCCGTCGGGCTTTTAAACATTGTGATTTGCATGATTTGGGATTTTTAGGGGACCCCTTTACTTGGTCCAATAATCGAAGTCACCCTCACATAGTTGGCAAGCGGTTAGATAGAGCATGCGCCAGCTCAGATTGGATTAATTTATTTCTGAATGCTCGGGTTACCCATCTAACATCTATTTATTTGGATCATTGCCTGATCAAGGTCTCCTCAGATATAGACTCTCGATCATGTAATCATAGAAAGGGATTATTTCGTTTCAAGGCCAATTGGTTGAGAACTCCAAAGTGTCGTGAAGTCTTGAGGAACAACTGGGATCAGCTGGGAGGAAATAGTCGCACCGATTCAGTATGCCAGAATATAAGTCGTTGTGCAGAAGGGTTTGTCGGGTGGAGCCGCCGACGTTTTGGTAATCCGAGGAAAAAGATCCGGGATTTAGAGTCACAGATCGACACTCTTAGAAAAGGAGTAATTGAGCGTTCTGTGTGGTGCGGACATAGCAATTTTACTGAAGTCCCCGACCAACAAGATCTTCGCGTTTGAACACCCGTCTGTGGATTCGCTGGTCGAGCAATTCAAGCTGAGTAATCCGGAGTTTGGCAGGCCGAAGTAGATTAATATCTTGCGAGACGACATCGAGGCTAGAAGCAAGTACGAGGCCTCCTTAAGCATGCTAGAGAGAGAGAGAGAGAGAGAGAGAGAACCGAATCAGATGAAAGAGATGAGTGATGGAACAAGGAGTTGCAATTTGAGAGCATGGAATTGGACCAACTGGAGATGTATGTCGAAGCGCTTCAATTGTTGAGGGCTAATGTTTTGCGCAAAGTCGAGGACATAGAGGCACTCAATTTGCTCCAATCTTTGAATCATTGCAGCACCAATTTGCCAATCCAGTACTTTTAAGTTTTAGACTAGTCATTAGTTAATATTATTGTTTTAGGAGTGGCCTTAATCTTTTTCTCATTTTTTCCAATATCCAATATCTCGTCTAATTGCTTTATTAATTTTCTTTTTAATTTTATACAGGAATATATAAACATTAAAAACCTTAGTCAATACAGGGGTAAGAATGTAGAGAGAACTTATAGGAAAATCCGGTCATTTACATTAATTTTGATAATCATATTAAGAAGTAAATTTTAATTTGACTTAACTCATTTACCATTGAAAGTAAAAAAGATATTTAATCAATAAATAGTCATATGTCGCTTGACCTTCAGTCAAATTGCGTCGATTCAAGTTTCTATTTTATCCGAAAAGATTCATAGAATTATGTTATATACATTTGTGTGTGTGCACGCGCGGGTGTGGTTAGCAATAGTAATGAATTCAACTAACTATTTATTAATGGGAGTTAGATAAATTAACTAATAATAAATGGTGATGTGGAAATATTGAACTAAAATACAATTAATTCACTACTTATACATTATAATCAAGAGAAGATGGATATTCCATTTATATATTAATTAATTTAGTTGGTTTTGCATTTACTTTTTCTTATAGTGATGGATATATATACCATTTACATCCTAGTCAAATTTAATTCCATATTTCATGACTATATTTTCGTATTCGTATAAGATATAGTAACTTACGTTTCGATTGCAACATAGATGCATATTTTTATGTATTCTAGTTTATATTATGTATTACTAGTAATTCTATTTAATTATACTAGTTATAAATTTACTATTAATTTAATTTCTACTTATAAAATGTCTTAGTTTTCAAATTATTAAAAAAAAAAAGAAATTATTAATGGCCACTCTTGTAAGAATAAATATATAAAACATTTAACTTCAATTATCAAAAAATATTTTACAAAACAGTCAATTTTTTAAGGTTATATATTAAATAAAAATATAATTAGTAAAATTTAATCAACTATTGTAACAAGGAATGAGTTAAAATTTGTGTAAATTATAATTTTGGCTATTAAAATTCTTACGTCAGAATGAACTTAATAAATTTTCTCAATGCTAAATCAATTATTAAATAGATCTAATAAATTAACATTAATAAATCAAATTTTAAAAGGATAAGATAAAATATAGTTCAATGCACCTACACACACAATTAAAAGTTTAGCCTTAGGTGAACAACAAAGTAGTGTGTTAATGAAACCTGTTCAATGGATTACATGTAACTATGATCTGTTGAATGGTTAACATGCATCCATACTATCTAATAAAGCGTGAGACCCTTTAATTTTTATTTGGTGCATTTAACTGTGAACTGTTCAAAGTATACCTCTATTAATATTTAAATACTCTTTTTTGTCCTCTCTCGAATGTGGTTTTTTTTTCCTTTTTTTATTCTCATGTCTCCTCTCTCCTTTCTTACATTCATTTTTAAAAAACTTTTTATACTTTATATTTTTATTTGTTTTTAATCAAACTAATAATTTTATTTTAAATTTATTTTTGGACTTATCATAATTTAATTAATACTACTAGAAAAAGACCAATCAGCTACGGACAAAATCCGTAGCCCATCCGTGGCTATTAGCCACGGATTAAATACGGAGGGACGCAACGACACGGGAAAAATTTAGTCACGGAATTTTCGTGTCTAGTCCGTGGCCAACGTGGTGCCAAAGATTACCCACGGCTTGCCGTGGCTAATTTGTAGCCTATTTTATTTTGTTTATTTATGTTTTTTACAAAAATTCTAGCCACGAAAAAATATCAAATAATATGAAAAACAATTACTATACCATCACAAAAAAAATAATATAAAATTTTAATAATAACTATATTTACAGAGACTAGAAACCACAATCTCACAGTTACTAAGCATCAACCTTAGTGTAAATATAGAGAAAGAGATGAGCAAATGTGATCTAGTCAAATAAATATACTTGCATGTCTTGTTTTAACTAAGGGCACATTACATGTACCACTTTTAAGGTCTGATGTAATTACGAGCAACTCCTGAATGGTTGATATATTATTGAAACCCTCCATTAATTAAAAAATTCTTTTGTTAGTTGTCATTTGTTTCTTTATTGGCGCCATTAGAATTTGGTTAAACCAAAAATACCCTTTTAAAATTGAAAAAAGATTTGATATCAAAATTTTCGTAGCATACAAGGGGCAACGTAACTCGCAACAAAGACCTAGTCCTATTTATATTTTCGCGTTTATGCTACCGTCAAAAAACCTCTTAAGGCAATGTTTTGCTCTTGCAATTAGAATTTCAATCACAGATTGAATTTCCATAAGTCCCTTGCAAAGTTTCAATAATTAAGTGATTATTTAATGTAGGTTTATTGTGAGTTTATGGAAAGCTTTAGATCCGAGTTTAACACTGCGTTTGGCAGATGAAAGAAAATAGGGAGGAAAGAAAATGAGAGGAAAAAAAATAAAAGGAAAGAAAATGGATGGATTTTAATTTTCCATAGGTATGTTTGGTTGAAAAGAAATAGATAGAAGGAAAATAGAAATCTATTTATTTTCTCATGTTTGTTTGAATGGAAACGTGAAAGAAAAGAAAATGATTTATGTACTAAGTGATATTACCGTTTTATCATTATAAATCATAATTATGTTATGAATTCATGTATTAAAATAGATTAATAAAATTAAACTAAATAAGTATAATGTAAATAAAATATATAAATTAATAATAAGAAATATAATGAAATATTTGTTTACATTGTATCAAATGACAATTACAATCCTATATAATTATAAATATAATTAGTTATAAATATAATTATGTCGTAGATAATTAATGAAAATAAAATAATTAAATTAATATGTGAAATATATTTTTAATGTATTATACAAATGAATACATCATGTTTGCTATTTAAAAAATGCAAGGATTCATGCTAGTAGAAGATGCAATATTATTTAAACACCTAGTTATAAATATGGACAATTTTAAAAATCTTATTTTATAGAGATCTTTGCATTATTTTTCTCTCCTTTTCCATCCAATTTTGATAGGAAAAAAAAACAGTGGGCCCCATGCTTATTTTTTCATCCTCAATTTATTTCCTTCCCTTTTCCTCCCACAACCAAAAAAGAGAAAATATACATTTTCCTTCCAATTTCCTTCCTTCCCTTCCCCTTCCTCCCATTTGCCACCCTATCAAACGAAGCGTAAGATTTTTTTGGAGGGTAGCATAATATTGAAAACAGAAATTTTAACAATCATTGTGGATCATCAAACAAGTTGTTCAGATAGATTTTTATGTCCAAAAAAATTGTGAAATTAGTTATTACTTCTAAAAATCCATTCCACAAATCTTTTATTTAAACCTCAATTGTTAAACTTTCAACTAAATTAATCTTAACCTTTTATATTAAAAAAACTGAACAAATTATTTTTTTATAAAGAAAAGTTGTGTTTAAATCAATTAAATTAATTTACACGATTGATGATTTTAGTCAACGATTGGTTATTTTGGAATGAAATATTGGTATAATGAATTTTTGGATTAAAAAAATTCATTCAAGATTTTTTTGAATAGAAAAAATAATTTTAAAAAGTTTTGAGTAATTGTCTCAATTTGAACTGGTCACAAGTGTTAATAACATCGTTCCAACTTTATGCATTCATTGAGGCTTCGTTTGGTAGGGTGGAAAATGGGAGGAATGAGAGGAGAAGGAAGGAAATTGGAAGAAAAATGTATATTTTCTCTTGTTTGGTTGGGAGAAAAAGGGAAGAAAAGAAATTGAGAATGGAAAAATAAGCATGAGGCCCACTGGTTTTTTTCCACCCAAAATCGGACGGAAAATGAGAGAAAAATAACACAAGGATCTCTATAAAATAATATTTTCAAAATTGCCCATATGTATAACTAGGTGTTTAAATAATATTGCATCTTTTACTAGAATGAATCCTTGCAATTTTTAAAAAGCAAATACGACGCATGCATTTGTATAATACATTAAAAATGTATTTCACATATTTATTTATTTATTTATTTTATTTTCATTAAATTTTCTACAACATAATTATATTTATAATTTAATTATATTTATAATTATATAAGATTGTGATTGTCATTTGACACAATGTAAACAAATATTTCATTATATTAATTTATATATTTTATTTACATTATATTTATTTAGTTTAATTTCATTAATCTATTTTAATACATAAATTCCTAAACATAATTATGATTTATAATGATATAAAGGTATAATTGTCATTTAGTACATAAATCATTTTCTTTCCTTCCACTTTTCCATTCAAACAAACAAGAGAAAATAAATAGATTTTTATTTTCCTTCCATCTGTTTTTCTTTCAACCAAACATATCTGTGAAAAATTAAAATCCACCCATTTTCTTTCCTTTCATTTTCTTTCCTCTCATTTTCTTTCCTCTACCAAACGCATTGTGAGAGAATCAAACCAAACATATACAGATGCCTTTTACGAAAAACTACATGTGAAACTCAGTTCCTACTTTATGCAATGATATATTGAGAGAATCAAACCAAATATATATCCATTGATTAAGAGAATCAAACCAAGTGTGAAAATCATTACTCCCTCTATCACATAATATTAGTCATCCAAGATTTTTTACACAAACCAATTACTCTAATAAATAGCCTTCTTCTTAGCTAAATTCAAAATAATTTGACAAATTACCCTCATCATGCTTCATCAAATTCCACGAAAAATAATAAATGAGGGCAAATTTGGGCAGGGGGTATTAATGTTCTCTTGAAATTTTCAAAGTAGCAAACATTATGGGACCAAAAAAAAAAAAATCTCTTAATTGAGTAATATTATGGGACAGAAGAAATTTACAAATATACACACATGCCTTTTACAAAAAACTCCAAATCTCAGCATTGATTACGATAGTATGTGCGAGTGTGGTGCTATAAATATGTTCACCATTATCATAGGAAATTCATCATAATTTTTTCTGATTTTAATCAATGGCTTCTTATAACTTGAGTTATATCGTCTTCTTCTCCTTCACCCTTCTCACCCTTTTAGTTCCTCATCAATGTAAGTACAATATAGGAACCATAAGTACTATAAAATATCATCTGATTCATTTCAAATCAAATTTCCTTTAAGTTTTCTTGTGGGATTCCAATTCTTGTAACTCGAACAGTCTTTGGGTAATATTATAAGGTTGTTGAAATATTAGTGAGAAACATTTCAAACTTTAATCTTGGGATATTCAAAAGATGAGCTTATAGATTCCTAACAAATTGAACTTTCAGTCTATCTCAATTAATGACTAAGCTATACTCTCATTAACTGAGGCAAATTTTTAACAGTGAAACAAAAGGGTATTTCCAGTTAAAAGAATTTCAAGCCACACTACACCAAAATCTGACTCTTCTGAAATAGAGGACAACAAACACCAAACATAATGCTACACAACACAACAACCTTAGCACCAATAACTTTAGAGGACAATGGCATGAAATTATTGTTCAACAGAACATAGGAAATGAATGCCACCCCCAAAAAATTGAGGTGGAGTAGTGTAATGAACATAATATTAAAAAAAAAAAATCAACAGAAATGATGATAAAGAACTACTGACAAATTGCTAATAGCAACAGAATTATGTAGGAGCTAATAATGCAATCAAAATTGAAACAAACTGAGCCCAGTATCTAAAAGGAATTAAGAATGAAATGCCAATGCCCCAAAAAGAAGAAACAAGTACAAATAAAGAAGAAAGAAATACCGAAGCCAACAATCATTAAAATCTCCAGATGACTACACTGAGCAACTTTACATGTTCTCATTCCATAGGTTCATCATGTATGATATCTTCTTTCCCGGAGAAATTCCATTTACACATGGAACAAAACAAAAGGAGGACGAAATAGACACCCGCCATATAGAGTATATCAATTTATCTTTAAAAAAAAAAAACCCATCAAACATACCTTAGCAAGCAATATGATTGCTTTTCCACAGAAAGAGATAAGAGTTTCTGCCATACAAACTCAAAACTGTTTCAAGAAGCCAAACAAAATAATAACCAAAGTGTAAATAATTCACAAAAATGCCCCAAGACTGTAACCATATTTTCGCATAACCCATCACTGCTCTCAATACACGGAACACTTCAAGTATTTACACAACCAACATTAATAATGTCTAATTAAATTAACTAAAATGATAAAACAATTTGCCAAAGAAGAGTTCAGATCAACATAACTGAAGTGATAATGCACGGCAAAACATATGAACATTTAACACCTGAAGTCAACTCCATCATCTATCAAATTGAGTTCAAACACCAAGAAAAGAAAATAAACAATAGAAAAATTCACAAGTGCAGTAATGGAAATCATGAAGTCCTAACAAATTGAACCTTCTCTCTATCTCAGTTGATGATTAAGATTTCCTGTCATTAACTGAAGCAGATTCTTGATAGTGAAATGATAGAGTACTTCCAGTTAAAACAAGTGCAAGCCACATCCTACCCAAATCTGGCTCTTTTGAAACAGACAAGTGCCAACTCTAAGCATACTGCTAAAGTACCAGAATCTCTCGCCAACAACTTCAGAGAACCATGGTGTGAAATTACTATCCAGCTACAGAGGAAATGAAAATGCCACCCTTAAAAGTTGAGGTGGGATAGCATAACAAATAGATATGCATATATATATATATATATATCAACAAAAATGAAAGTACCAACACATATTTTTGAATTCAACATCCAAAGTAAACTAAATCAAATCAATAGAGATCAAAATACTAAGAAAACTAACCGAACAGTAGAAAATCCATTTTAGATCAAATATCAACAAAAGTGAAACTAAAATAAAATATTTTGAAATACAAAACAAAGGATCAAAAAGGGGAACAGAGCATTAAACTCAAATGCCCAAAGAAAAAATAAATAAATAAAACAATATATAATAAAACACCAAAGGAAAACAATAAGTTTTCAGATCATTACACTCACCAACAATCAGTTATCTTGTCTATGAACATTCAAGAATCAAATATACAATCAACTCTAATGATTAAGTACTAGTAGACAAACAAAAAACTAAGCAATTCACCAGAGTCAGAATTATTCTAACTAAAGTGATGCATGAGATGAAGCCACATGACAAATGAACATTTGACATGCAAAGTCCACCCCATCATCGAATCAATTGAGTTCAAACATAAAGAAAACCAAACCCAACAGTAGAAAAAATCAATTCTAGGTCAAACATCAACTAAAACCCAGATGATGAAAAATTGGAACATTAAATTCATTGCCCAGAAAGAAAAACAGTACATATTAAAACGCAAGAAACGAAGTAGAAAAATCACTCACAAAAAAGATTTACATTCTCTTCCCGAAATGTGATACCGTTTTTACCCATCAAAACTGGAACCAGAGCCAACAATCGGAAACAAGAATCTCCGAGCCATCAAAATTCAAATTCAATTCAAAGTTTCACTTTCAGCCTCTGCAATATATCATCTGATTAGGAACCAATAAACAAAAATCGAGAACCCAGTTTACGAAGATGAACTAGAAAAATACTGAGAAACACGGGATCAAATTATGAAGAGATTAAGACTGCGTCTATTTATAGGGTGTTAATTTGAATTTCATACACAGATAGCCGTTAAATGAAAAGCAAGACTATTTATGCTGTTATAGAACGAGAAATGAAATTAGTTCTCAGAATTCATTACAGTTACAAATAATATAATAATACGAAATTATGGGTACTAGCTTATCGGGAATATTCGATGCTCGTGTCGAAACTAAACATTTGACATAATCTAATCAATTGTTTAATTCTAATAGAATAAAATTGACGTTTCTTTACCAAAAAACAAAAAGTAAAATTAAAGTAAGATTAAATTATGCATTGAAAAAAAAAATAAACAGAAATAAAAAGTAGAAAAAAATAAAAGAAGAAAAGAGGAATGTGAGAAATGAGAGAGAAGAGAGATGAAGAAAAAAATGTTGAAATATGAGAGAGAATAGAGAAAATATGTAAGATTCTTATAATTGCATTTACTTTAGTAAGCATAATCTATGGATAACACATTTTAACACACTAAATGAAAAGCCTCCACTCAGCATATTGATATAGATGACTTTAAAAAAAAAAATGAATAGATAACAATCGGTTCAAATCCTTTATCCTATTTTGTGTTTTACTTTAATTGCATTTTTATATTACATATTAAGTATATTCGATTTTTTAAAACTAAGTATATGATGTAGAATAAATATATCTGATGTATATCCATAAAATGTAACGAATAATAATAATAATAATTAAAAAAAGTCACTATAAACCCCGTTTAGATAGATGTTTTTAGAAAAGAAGCACTTAACAGTGAAAAAAATGTATTTGGCTAGACTGTTTTAAAAAAGTAGAACTAATGAAAAAAAAATATTTCAAAGCACTTTTATTCGATTGGTTTTTTCTTTAGAAGCTATTCCGTAGCAATTTCAAATAAAAATATATTTTAAAATACTTTTAATTATTGTATCCAAATATAAAATTGTTTAATTTAAACAAAAAATTTACTATAAAAAACACCATTCGAGAAATATTTTTTTTTTTAAATTCATCCAAACAGAACCTATAATACATTCAACTCTTTTCATTAAAGCTATTCCTTGGTCATGGAAATTTAATGAAGACGAGTGAATTAGCTTGTGTTCATAATTTATCTTTTTCAAGATTTTACTTCGGGTATATGAAAAAAGATCACTTTCTCAAATATGATGAAGTTTTATAAAATAATAAGTAAATTATTAATGAAAATGAGGTAATAAATTCATATAAACTATCACATCAAGCACACTCGATGCATATACAAAATAAAAATAAGTATAATCTGATTAAATAGTTAAATTCTAATGGTATAAAATTAATTTTTTGTTAATTATATGTGAATTATATATCTTTTTTAAATATTTTTATTATTTATACTATTTTTTGATTATAGAAATCATATTTATTAGATCTATGATGAATTAAAAAAGTAAATTTAAAAATAAAATTACTCTTTGCTTAAAAAATAAATGAAAATTTAAAAAAGAAAAATGTGCAATGGTAATTTCTCAAACGTGGGGGTATTTTGTAAATACACTAAACCTCAGGTATGGACTGTAATTCACCTTTATTATTATGTCAAACAAATTACTTGCAAGAAGAAAACTATATCTTTTGTACATTATATTATTTTATTAAAAGAAAAGGTTAATAAGTTATTTTTTTAACATATTACCATCAATTTTGTACAAACAAATAAGTCAAAAGCTATTTCACAAAGGCAAAATTAAGATTAGTAGAATCCTCAGCATTCTTTATGCACGATTAGTCGTATGATTCAAATATTGTACTAACTATTGATTTATGGGGGTTGAGGAATTTCAATTTATAATTTTATTATTTCAACATAATTTAATTACTTACCAATATTGATATAGAATATTGAAAAAATTGGCTTTAATTCACAAGATAAAGAAAGTATCATTAAAGTTTATAAATACGATATGCATTACAATTTTGGATATTAATTTAAGTTTAATTATACATCTAAAGTAGCAATATAATGGATATACCACTTTAAATCTTATTAGATTTCAACTTTATATTTCATGATTATACGTTTGTGTAAAAATATATATAACCGGGTTGATTAGGTATAAAATATTGCATATAATGTATAATGATAGATCTAATTCGAATTACACTGCAAGTAATTTATACTTAAGTTTAAAGATATATGCACATTTATATTAAATATTATGTATCATTTGATGTATTACACAATATTTTTATTTAACTACTGTAATTATAAACATAATATTGATTTTTCTAATTTTCTACATAAAGTATATTGATTTTTAATTTAAACTTTTTATATAAATTACTAATTTCTGCTCCTATGATGAGGAATGGTTTAAAATTCATATAAATTAATTTTAATAATCCATAAGTAATCATATATATATATATATATATATATCAAGTAAAAGGTATTTTAATGTTAATTAATATTAGATGATGCATGGATAGGATGAAGTTGGCATAATGCACCTAACACGTGTTACTAAAATCTAGCTTGTGAGTAAATAATACGTAGCAGGTAACTAGAATCTATATAATAGGTATCTGGTAAGTGTAACCTGTAGAATAAATTATAAGTACTCTAATAAAAAGGAATACCTCATGTTAAACTTTTCTCACTTCTACCTAACAAAAGATAGTTTTTGTTTGTAGACGCATGGGCTTTCTTTCCTTTTTCTCTCATATTTATTTTTATTTTTGTATAACCATGTACATATGTATAACTATAAATAATATAATAGTTTTAAAACTAGAGCCCAAGCTCGAACTCGAGTCTGCAAATTGAACACAATAAAATAATTATAAATTTGTTAAGATGAGCTCGATACACACCTATAGATTCTTCTACCATTTGACCAAATCCTCTAGATTGTATTCCAATTGTCCGGCCTTGATCAACTTGACTAATAAAGGAAAAACCCAACATTAATAAACTATATTAGTGGGTGTGGCACGCTATATACGTATGAAAAATAAAAATAAAATATAATTTAATCACATATTTAATAAATTTATAATTTTGTATATAATGAAAAGCCAAAAAAAATTGATTGAAAATTAAATTTATATATTGTGAAAAACAGAAGAAAAAATATTGAAAATTAAATTGAGTTTATTATTGAAAAAAAAATGATAAGTAAAGTGAGCATGGAAGATAAACATATGAGAGAAGAGTGGGAGAATAAAAGAAAAAGAAATAATATATCACGTTGAAAAGAGGAGAGAGAGAAAATAAGAGAGAGGAAAGCAAAAAAAAAATGGCAAATCAAGATACCAAAGATCGTTATTAGATGGGTTTAGTGCTTTATATATAGTATAGATTATTAGTATAATATAAAACGCTAGCACCCAACCTATACAAAGGGTTGGTTCCTATTCCCCACCTGTTGGACTATTGTTCAACAATTTTTGGATATCAAACGGACATTCTTAGAAGGTAATTGTCATGTGGTTGATTTTCCATCTTTTGCAATCAGTTCTGCTACAACAATCAGAACAAAAGGGTAATAACAAGCAACCCCTCGTATAGGCTGGGTGCTAGTGCTTTACCGCTACAACACTCGTTGCTCTAACTAATTGCCCACCCTTTTCAAGTGTGATTTTTATGTTATGAATGGCTATGCCTAAGGACCTATATGTTGAAATAGATTCCTCTTTTTTATCAATCAAAATCCCTTCCCAAAGTGTACAAACTTCTTCCAAAGCATATCGCTTTCTCTTATGAGGTCTTGAAGACTGAATGTAGCTAGCTGCCAACCCTACTCAGAAAGCTCTCAACCTTATCATATATTCATAAATTTGTGCCAAACAAGTCGAGTCGAGCTCGAGCCTCTTTTCCTGGCTTGTCTATTTGATTTGAGCTTGAACCTGTAAAAGATCAAAACTCGGCTCGACTCAACTTGTTTGCATCCCTAGGTCTAATATTGCACTATCTTGAATAATTGTTTTCGTACTACTAGTCGACACAATCGCATGCGAGTACAACATCTAGTGTGGCATTCGACCAATTTGGATGACACTAAAAGACAAGACACCTCAACCTTAGGGAAATTGAGGCTAGCTCTAAATCTACGAGTTTTTACCTATTGATACCTATAAATGCCTCCACGTTCAATAATATCAGGTGTGATATATATTCTTTTGAATCATTAATCTGTCACCCTAATCACTCTGCTCGATGAATACCATAACTTGAGTGTTGGAGTATTTTCACCGAAGACACTTCCCGCTAACTTACGTGCGTTCGTGGTAACAAGTTGAGACTTCGTACCCCTATTCCGCTAGACAAGATCCATGCTTCCTTAGCCATCCACTCGAACTAGATCCGGACCACATCAAACCAAATACTCGAATTATGATTATGTAAATACTACCTTTGTTTTGTATTCTTAGTTGTCTAAGTTGTTACACACATATTTAGAAAATTCCAATAGTTAGAGTTTCTACCACTTGATTAGTTCTCCCCTAGTATTGACCGATTAAAAAATTTCAAACAATTTGAGTAAGTAAAATTTATTTTGAGGGTAAATTTAGCAAACATAAATGAAGTACTTTTTTTTTAATAAAATGACTTATAATTTGATAAAAAGCCCAAACGACTAATAATATAAAATAGGGAGAGTAGTTATCCTATCCATGAAATTGAAAATAATCCTATATTTGATAATTGATAATGATGAATAAAATTGAAAATAATTTTGGAAATTGGGAAAAAGTTCTCCTCAAATCACTTATTTACAGAAAAAGGCCGCATGCGCATAGCCATCAACGGCTTCCAAGTGCCAGCATAAGAATCTCCTTAATCCCCTCTCTTCCTCTCATTTTTATCACTCCATTTCCGATTTATAGTTTGAAAACCCATCTCCCACATTCTCTTCTCCCCTCTCTCTCTCTCCCTCCCCTTCGTTTTTCCCACCACATAGATCCATCGAGAGAACAAAGTTTCCCAATCATGGCGGCCGCGGCGCGTGAGGAGAACGTCTACATGGCGAAGCTGGCCGAGCAGGCGGAGAGGTACGAGGAGATGGTGGAGTTCATGGAGAAGGTCTCATCTTCGCTGCCGGAGAAGGAGGAGCTCTCGGTGGAGGAGCGGAACCTGCTCTCCGTCGCATACAAGAACGTCATCGGCGCCAGGCGGGCCTCCTGGCGGATCATATCCTCCATCGAGCAGAAGGAGGAGTCGAGGGGGAACGAGGACCACGTCGCCGCCATCAAAGGCTACAGATCCAAGATCGAGACCGAGCTCTCTAGCATCTGCGACGGCATCCTCAAGCTGCTCGACCAGCGCCTCATCCCCTCCGCGTCCGCCGGCGATTCCAAGGTCTTCTACCTCAAAATGAAGGGAGATTATCATAGGTACCTCGCCGAGTTCAAGACCGGTGCCGAGAGGAAAGAGGCTGCCGAGAGCACCCTCACCGCCTACAAATCGGCTCAGGTAAATCCTTTCTATCCTCCTCTGTTTTCGTTTTCCCAGTTTCATTTTATAATTTGAAATGCTGATTTTGTGGGCTTGGAGTTTTGGGTCTTATTGTTCACGCCAATTCATTCTATATTTGTCTTTCGCGAAAAATTGTGCATTAGATGCATCAAAGAAATAATCGCACCGTCATAGAGTTTAGCAATGTATTGATGACAGTAATTGAAAAAACACATTCTCAAATTGGTCTATTTTATGCGATTTAAATGTACTAATATGGTTTATCACCATTGTACTTTCATAAACAAGTTTGATCATGATCATGTCAACATTGACCAACTCTATTATTGATGTGTTTATAGGTTTCGGTTATATGGTCATATGATTGGTACTTTATTTAGTGGGCAACGATACCCGAATCATGAAGCAGATAATGTGAGCACAATTAATTAACTCGAAATTAGTAAATGTTATATATGTTATGTGTTTAGCATAACAACAGGTTACAATTGAATTTGTAGGCGTGTTCCCTGCATACTGTACTGTATTGTTCGTATCGTGTGTCGGTTGATGGGCTATTTAATACTAAAAACTTATTGTGCGGATTATGGACCTTCATCTTACGAAGAAGAGCATCGATTCAACTCAGTTGGAACTTCGTGAAAATTTGCAAAGATAGTTGGGTGTAGGAACCATAAACTTACTCAGCCCTACCATCTCAAGATTGTGTTTTATTTTGAGGTTCTAATATATGGGTTGGTTCATATTGTTGAGTGCACCAATTTATTCTAACTGCGCAAGGCAAGAGGCCATGATATTGCTAGTTCAAACTGTGCTTTAGTTCTTACTTATTTGGTATCAATGGTTTGACAGATGGTATAAAACCAAATTTTGTATGCACCCTTTGCAAAGATGGTCAATTTAGTTTACTGAATACCAAACGCGCTTATGTTTCAATGCCACACATAATCCTTAATGTATAGTTTTTATGAACTTCTCCTTAGTTTCTTCAGGGCCTAACCATTTTCAGTGTGCTGATTTGTTTGGGAGCAAAAGAATTTTGTCAATTCGGAAGTTGGTTACTAATACAGTAAAATTGCTTAGTTATACATATGTTGATGGTGGATGGGATTCCACAGGATACTGAAGCATTTTTGCTTAGAAAGAAATTTTTATTTGCTCCTTTAGGTTCTTGATGCTAATGTTTCTCACTGTAGTTGGTTCATTAACGGTAGTTGTTTCTTACCATAGTTGTTATGTACTGTAACATTTTCAAAGAGTGCCCCTGCAACCAAGTTTTTTCGCAGAGAGATATTATAGTTATGTATGTTTAACCTTATCTTACTGAAGAATCTACGCCTTATGTCATTTATGCAGGATATTGCTAATGCAGAGCTTGCCCCAACTCACCCAATCCGACTTGGATTGGCTTTGAACTTCTCTGTCTTCTACTATGAAATTTTGAACTCCCCTGATCGCGCTTGTAATCTTGCAAAACAGGTATATATTTCAACATACATGCAACCCCATTGTAGCTTTAGTTTTCTTTTAATCCTTCCAATTCAAGAAAATTCCAAGATTTGTCTTGTCGCGATTTGGTTATTCCGCACGCATTTGGGTGTGTAAGCTCAATATCATTGATTTGTTTTCTTGTCCAGGCATTTGATGAAGCAATTGCCGAGTTGGATACCCTAGGGGAGGAGTCCTACAAAGATAGCACCTTGATAATGCAACTTCTTCGTGACAACCTCACTCTATGGACTTCTGACATGCAGGTATTGAATAGTTTTGAATTCATCCCTCTAAATGTCACGAACGTTCCATTCAATCCTACGACTGTTTATTTCAATATATGGCTCTTGTCACGCCGCCTGAGTAGGCACACACCTGATTGAGTTGAGTTGCTTATCACTACATCATACGCATCACATCAGTACTTCACTTTGTTACTTCCTCATATTCTCGTCCAATGGTCTATAACTCAATTGGGAATGTACCTATTTTTGAGACAATTACGCTAGAACCGCAACTTACCTTTATGATTTGGATGCTTGGTGTAGGAAGAAGGAGGTGATGAAATCAAAGAAGCTCCAAAAGAAGTTCCAAAAGAGGCTCCCAAAGAAGCTCCCAAAGAAACTCCCAAGCCTGAAGAAGGAAAACAATGAGGATATTAAAAGTAGAGTTCTCGCGTCACCACTACGGCAGTTTTATTTGCAAGTTATTCTTTTTGTTTTATCTAATTTAGGTTTTACTTTTTTTAACCCGTTAGTTTGGGTCAGGTCTCGTCTAGGAGATCACTTATGATTAATGAATCGTAGCTTCACATAAAATTGTTCCATTCGCTCATCTCATAATTGGATTATTTTAATTCCTTAATTTTTCCGTGAAATATCTCAGTTTGCCATTTCTTGATTTCTAGATGAAACTTCACAAGAAAACATGGAAAGTTATGCAGTTTTAAGTCGGAAAAAAAAAAGTATAAATAATATGATACTTGCACGATAGAAATAGTATCTAATATTAATGGTTTGTGATATATTTGTTGATGAAGGATTTGTGAAACTATATTTGGCAGGAAAGAGTGAGACTGAAAAATGAATTAACTCGCTAGATGCTTAGTTTGAGATCGATTTTGAAAAGTTCTTATGAGCTTGATTTGT
This sequence comes from Petrea volubilis, assembly GCA_026212405.1. NCBI lineage: Eukaryota > Viridiplantae > Streptophyta > Magnoliopsida > Lamiales > Verbenaceae > Petrea > Petrea volubilis. The sequence continues at coordinate 7,604,509 of CM047884.1, forward strand.
TAAGCTCAACGAATCAAACTTGAATACATTTTTGTTTCAATATAATTTTAAATTTGACTCAATTAATTTTAAAATACTAATATATTCGCAAGATTATTAGATAGCTCAAACTCTGAACAAGATTTCAAATTTAATAAAAAAAATTCAAATTAAATTTGATCAATTTTTTACTTCACCCGATTTGATTCATTCGCACCCCAAAGAAATTGCGAGTAGGATCCATCGATGACATATGCTTTTATTGAAAATTGAAAGTTTCAATCTCTTGCTTTATGATCGATTCTTGATTGAGAATTGCACTTTTGATTCTCCCAACTTTTACAAGTGACATGAACAAGCATGGGTTCTCGACAGGCATACTCGAGCACACCCTACTGATTTTTAAATTTGGCCGTATATTTCGCATCACATAAGCATTAGTAGTCAACAAAATTGCAATAATGTTGAATTAAAAGTCCATATAATAGTTGAAACTGCTGTGCATTTTATAAAACGAAATGATTTTAAAATCGTTGCATACATTTCATACCAAATCGTCAAGCTCTTGACAAGTTCATGAAACCTACAATAACATATGTTTGAATTCTTGTGTATTAAAATTATTCGACTAAGCATAATTGGCAACACTATCTTTCTTCATGTTTTAAAAAAGATAATAATAGGGTTAATTTCATTTTTAGTCCCTAACACTTGACCCTTCGTCAATTTTGGTCCTTCAGGTTTTGATATTTCAAATTTGGTCCCTAACGTTACAATCTGTTACCCCAATTTGGTCATTCCGTTATTTTTTTTCCGTTAAAACCCCTAATTTTATTTACAATTTGCCCCCTTAAAAATAAAAAAATGCTAAAAATAACCCCCCAAAATTAAAAAAAGAGCTAAAAACCCCATTTTGAAATATTACTCACAACAAAATAAATTTTGTAAGTGATGGTCAACCATTCAACCACACTCAATTTATGTTCCAAAGTGTGCTATGCATAATAGTATACTCTTTGACATTGTTTAAGTTCAATTTTTTAATATATCGATAAAATAATAAAATAAATTATTTTATAATATAAAGGGGCAAAATTAATTTTTGTAAGTATATATTAAAAAAATTAATTTATTTATAAGTATGTAAAACAATAATTATTTTTTTTTCAATATGTGGATAAATTTTTCTTCTCATCAACCTGAGTTTAATTTCCATCACTTACAAAATTTATTTTGTTGTGAATAATATTTCAAAGGGGGTTTTTTGGTTCTTTTTTTTATTTGGGGAGCTTTTTAGTATTTTCTATTTTTAAGGGGACAAATTGTACATAAAATTAGGTTTCTTAACGAAAAAAACTAACGGAAGGACCAAATTGGGTAACAAATTATAACGTTAGAGATCAAAATTGGAAACGTCAAAACGTAAAGGACCAAAATTGGCGAAGGGTCAAAAGTCAGAGACTAAAAATAGAATGAAACCATAATAATACTAATTTCATCATATCAACAGCCATCATATACCACTTTTAAGTTCTAACACATTTTGTTAAATATTAACCTAACTGATTTGGAAGCTACCGTAACTGAATAATAACGACGTTATATTTTGTCCGTATCTTTGTGTCAAAATTAAACATAATTTAAAATCACCATAATTTTCTTGTTAGCAATTGCACCTTTTCTCTCACTTCACTTTTTTTTTTTTTCGGGAATTCAATTCTCGATCAAGAAAGCAAACATCAAAGTGCGCAAATGATGACCCGTGTCGGGAAAATTCTTCAATAGATTAGTTAATGGATCTTATATATGCACCAAACGGATATGATTTAGCCACATCATATGTTCACATATGTTTCATCAAATAAAACAAAGGTGAATTACCAAAACTATCATTGAAGTATAATCTAATTACAAAAAACACCCCAACATTTAAAAAATTACAATTACTCAAATGTTATGTTTCATCAAACACTTTACACCTACCGTTAGATGATTAAAAGTCACTGTTAGTCAACTATAACAAATTTTTGAAAATACCCCCGACAAGCGGGGAATGAATTGTTTCTCAAAATGGAATGACCCTTATACCTTCAGTGGTTTTTTTTTTTTTTAATTATGCCCATAATTGAGGGTGCGCATGGTAATTTAGCAAAACAACATGAGGAATCTGTAGCAAATCACAACCATTGAATGCACGTTTGAGGCCGACGCCTGGTGCATTCTCAGATATTTTTAGCATTACGCTGATTGGTGATTACATTCAAACTCATCAATCAGTGGACTAAAAGCATCCACACACAGACACCCTTAGGACTCTTCCATTTAGCACGCACAAGATATGTCAACTCCAAGAATTGAAGATGCCCTCATTTGAAAGATAAGAGTCAGTCTAAACAATCCAACAACCACCCCGAATCATGCTGGATTCTCAGTCACTCAATAACACCCCCGAGGATTAGTTTTTGGGTTAATTACGAAAACCCCCGAGGTCAGGCATGTTTTCATAAAACCCCTACTCACAAAAAATTACAATGGCGCTCTAATATTAGGTTCCTTTATTACAAAAACCCCCCAACAATGGGCAGAGTTTGTAATACATAACCAAACGGTAAGGGGCATATCTGTAATTTTCGTACCATAAGTTGTTTTACTAAAACGGATCAAACCTCAAGGGAGTTTTGTTTTGTAAATAACAGAGTATCAAGATGTCTGCAACAAAATCAAAGCCGTCAACTGTGGAGCACATAAGGTGATGCATAGTCATAGCACAAAAGAAATAGCATAGCTACACATACAAACTTGCTTCACCTATTATTCCTGAAAACACTTTGAAAATCGCCACTATTGTGAGAACATATATTCTTCAAAGCACCCACAATCAAATACGTAAAAACACCCGCATCCCGGTGACAAATTGCACCAGATTCGGCCAAATTTTTCAAAACTAAATCAATATGGAAATGATTTAAATGAATATCAAGGCAAATGAGACTTAAAAATTTTAAATCGCACAAAAGGCGGGAGAATCCAAATGCGTGTCGATTCTTGCATGCCAAACACTGCCTTAGGTTCAAGAATGAGTCAAAAAATGGATTTCAAAAACATACCAAATGTATCTTTTCATTAAATTATGTAATTCATTGTAAGCAAAAAAGGCATGGACTCAGGATTTTCATAATCATATTACACTGAAGTTGACCTGCCTTGCTACTTTCCTTTCATTCCAACTTCCTCTTATGTACACTTCAAGTATATCCCAGCCCACATATGCTACACAAAGATGTATAGATGCTCATCTCTTTATGGATGGATGAAACTTATCAGCGGGAGATTTAAACATGTACAAAACAAATTCGTGTACACATTCAGACAGTGACGGCATAAGTTATAAAACATCAATTTATTAGTTCACCGGATGTACGACATACCTAGACAAAGAATCAATTATCCCACTGCCAGATGTAGGAAATTGTGCAATATTATAAAGGATATCGTTTATAATTTAAACTTTTTCCGACCATGATCAAGTACGTATTTATGACAAAAAAGAAGAACAAATTAAAAATTTTCATGCACTTGGCGCTCTAATCCACCCCTTGAATTCAAAATGTTGTATCTTGAACATTCTCTTGTCAATCCTAAAAGACTAGCATACAAAGCACTACATGAAAACACACAACCAAGACCGAAAACCTCTTGTCTCGACAAATAGGTACCATCGGCCTCCTAACTTCATAAGTTTGACTCAACTGTGTATATACAGAAGCAAATGCATTATATAAGTATGTATAAAGAATGAGAAAGTCTTATAGAATTTGAGAGGCTAAAATCTTAATATCGAGAAAAGAAACCCATAAAACGAATCGAATAAAACTAATACAACATCCAATAAATTTAAAAAACATGTACCTTGTATGTAGTCTAGGGAAGAAGAAAAAGCAACTAAAGGTTCTTCCTTGACTTGGTTCACCATTCATTCATGTACAGAAACAACAAAAACTAACAAACCAGCCCTGCCCCTACGTCTCTTGTTTTCACTATAATACACTGCTCACTTTGTTTTTTCACTATAATCTTCCAAAAACCATGTACATGTGCAAATTACAGTTTTCACCACTATAATAATAATCTAATAATATGAAATAAAAGAAATGTAGATGAAACCCCAAAAGAACTTACCTTTTTGTGATGCTTATGTGAAATTCCTTACATGCCCTTCCATCTAGGGCTTGGAACAGGCAGAGTCGGCGAAAGGGGTAGCTGTGGTAGCCCCAATTGACCCGTTGGCGAAAACAAGAAACTCGGTGACATCATACCATACGGTGACCTCGGTGATGGGATGCAACCAAATGGCAGCGGTGAGAGGGGTAGCACGGGGAAAGGCGACGGAAAAGCAGAGGAAGATGGCGGCGGCGGCTGCTGTGGCGGGGCAAGTGAAGGCTGCGACGGCGGGGGCGGCGGCTGTGGTGCTACGCCGTTGCCCCGCGGAGAGGATGAGTAGGCGGAGCTCTGGAGGAAGCGCATGTAAGCAGAGATCGGCGACTCCGCCGGCGGCGGAGGCATCGGCGGGAAGGGTGCCCGTTGACCGAACTCGTTTTGCGATGGGACCCCATTGAACAGAGGTGAAGGTCCGGCGGCGGAGAGGGCGGAGCTCTGGAGGAACCGCATATAGGCGGAGATCGGGGATTCCGCTGCGGGGTGAACCGACGGCAGCGGCGGGAGCGGGTGAAAGGGCGGCTGCGCCGCCGCTGGCCCAGGTTGACCGGCGTCGTTCGGTGGGCAAGGGAGGAGCTGGTTGAGTTGAGGGGGGCGGTTGGTAATCTGGGCGAGGGGCGGTGGCCGGATCCTCTGGAGGCGGGAGCTCGGCGGCCTGGTGTGGGTCACCGGCGGCGGAGGCGTCGGGAAGCGCTCGTGGGCCGGAGAGCCCGTGAGCTTCTGAACGACGTCACGGAAGTCGTTCTTGTTGATGTTGTAGACCGGCGGCTGCTGCGATTGGGGCTGGGTCGGGCCAGGATTGTGCGGATTCGGGTCAAGAAGAGGGATTGTAGAAGGCGCCGCCGCGACGGCGGAGGGAGGAGGAGCGAGAGGCTTTCGGATGGGCTTAGCAATCTTGTGAGAATTTTTGCTGACTTGTTTGAGGAACATATCTCTATTGCTACTGCTACTACTGCTGCTATTGTTAGTTATGGAACTGGACTCGCTGTTGCCCAGGGCTCTATCCATCTTCACACATACACCACCCTCTCTGTCTCTCTCTTACTCTCGCTAGATCTCTCTTACTCTCTCTCTCTACAGAGGAGTTTGTGGTTATCCCTCTATCCCCTACTCTCTTTCTCACTCTATATATATATATATGTATAATATTTTTAAATGTATATTTTGGTAAGAAAAGAGCAAAGCTGCCTTAGAACGTACAGTAACAGTACCTAATGATTCAAGCGTCTTTTGGGCGAATTTGGAATTTAGGTTTTTGCGTCTTTTTGGAAACGGGTGTCTGTGCACCAGAATATTGTACCATGTGCTTTGTATGAGGAACACTTTCTCTGCCACTAGGGCCCACTCGTGGTCCCATGCCATTTCATTACTTTCTTTTGTTTTTTTTTTTCTTTTTTATTATTATTAGTAATTACAAATTACAAATGGAATTGAATTGCTTTTTCATAGAGTAGCATATTCCAAATGCCGTTGTATATATATTAAAAATATCTTACGATTTGGGGTGATTTTGTGATCTTCAAGTTAATGAAACCCAATTTAGTTGGTAAAATAGACGTCCAAAATTATAAGATTTTGGATTTAATTTTTCATCAAATTATATAAAATTTTATTTTATTGTATTTTAATATTTCATTAATAATAGTTTCGTTGTTACTATACTATGAAATTTTCTTCCGAGCTTAATCGACTTACAAATATTTTTATTCATGTATGATAGTACGCGTCATAAATGGATTTTGTTTAAGGGAGACATACTTTTTGATTTTTAATTTTAAATTTTTGTAGATAATTATATATATATAAACAATTAAGTAATGATATATATATATAAACAATTAATGATATATATATATATATATAAACAATTAAGTATGTTTCAATTGATTGTAATGATATTTTAAACTCATAAAATAGAAATAATTACATAATTTATAATGAGCGTATGAACTGCCCCCAAAAAAACACTATAATATATTCGGCGGACTTACTATGCCAAGAGTCAAGTGGACTTGAACTTTGAAATTACTAAATCTAACGCTTGAATTGAAATATTCCGATTTACTCTATCATCTTTAATTGATTGACTAAAATATGCTTAAATATTGCACTTGAGGTCATCAAATGCTTCCTTGGTTGAAATATAGTTAAACATTTTCATAAAAGTTATATTTTGATGCCCTGGTCAGTTGCCAATCTATATTCATACTATCATATATTTGAAAAAAATATTCGACTCAAATTCCTTCAATTTTGATCAAATTATAATTTGCTAAAATTTTGAATTTTTTTAAAACAAAAAAAAATATTTTCAATGTAATTATTATGATATTGAATTTAATACAACATTCTCAAAAAGCGCACAATAAAAAAAAAAACCTAATGACTTTTCTTTTTTACTTTTTGGAAAAGGCACAACAAAATTATTATGACATTTAATTTAATAAAATATTTTCAAAAGGCACACAATCAAAAAAAAATTATTGATTACAATAATTTGAAAAGGCACACAATTGTTTACCTTTTGGACTACAATACCAACAAGCATATCTTCGATAGATATAAAAAAAACAAAAAAACTTGATGATTTGTTTCTTTACCTTTTAGACTACAATAACATCAAATATATCTTCAAAAGATATAATAGTATAGAAATGGTATTAAATTAGAATTTTAAAGATATTAAAAAGAACGTGGGTAACTTCAAGTCATTTTTACGTTTTCTATTTTTCGCAGCTATGCCTGTTAGTTCCTTTTAAGGTAACTTTCCAAGCTATTTTTATGTTGTCTATTTTTTTTCATTTCGATGTTTCCTATTTTTTTTTCCTATACAGTGATTTGGTTTTTTCGTTACTATTTCCTATTTTTTGGGTACATTTGTGATGTACAAAAAGAGTGAATGTGCAGATTATGTTTGCACTGTTAATCCTCTTGTTGGAGCCCTGGTTACTTGCTCTGAATCTATTACATTTGCACTCATCATTATGCGATTAGTGTTTTTAATTTATCAATATAAATCCAGTACTATTAATGCATAAGAATAATAATTATATATAAATAAAATTCTACAAAAGTTGTAATCATATATTATTTATAGAACTCATGATATTTTTAATTATCATTCGAACTATTGTGTTGGACTCGAAATTTCTTTAATATAAAGTCATTCGAAAATCTTCTCTATTTACTCTCAAATCATTTCTTTACATTCAAGACCTTCAATATTTCAGATGATAATTCAGTTACGTATGTAAAGCTTATGTTAATATGCTCATTCAATTTAATTGTTTGAAACGTTTTATGTTGGGATGAATTTGAAATTTTAAATTCATATAAGTTTAATTAAGTCATTCAAAGTATTTATTTCCTACTTGCTCTCTCTCTCTCTATATATATATATATACATTAATCTATTATTTCCATAAAGTCAATCAAAAAATGGTGAGTGCTCGAGTCTGATTAACCATATAAATATATTAAATTATTGAGTTTTTTTATATCCATGTAATTGGTTCTTAAAAAAAAGGTTATAATTATATTGCGATCATAGTCATAGAACTTAGTATGCTTACTTGAACTCAATTTGATCTATAAATTTAATATATATCTGTGCATTGAGCTCAACTTAACTACCTATAAAATTAAGTTATGCAGTCTTAATTAACCTACATAAATTCACATAAAAAATGCATTTTTTTTCAATATTAATTGTAGATATAAACTCATGAGAACATCCGCTTTAATGTATTCTCTTATTAGTGAATTAATTAAAAGATTGCTTTTTTTTGTGGTGATTTAATATTTGGTGATCACATGAAAAAATAATTGAAATATACCTATCTTTTTAGAAAGCTAATGTAAACAATTGAAAAACAGTGATGCCTATGCATGTCTCTTTTGTAGGGCCAATTTTCACACACACACACACACACATACACAACATATATATACACACACACACACACATACACAACATATATATATACACACACACACACATACACAACATATATATACACACACACACACAACTATTCTTCATATAGAGAACTTTAATACAACATTCTCAAAAGGCACACAATAAAAAAAACTGATGAATTTTTTTTTTTTTATCTTTAATTTGGACTCAATACCAACAAGCACATCTTCAAAAACATAAAAAAAAAAAAAAAAAACTTGATATTGAACTTGCAATTACTCAATTTTCCTAATGTTTTACTAAAACAGTGGAGAGGATTTTTGTTGTTTTACTAAAACAAAGCCTCATTTTCCATTTTCATATCAAGAGTGTTTATGCAGTTTGATGAAAAGAATTACTTTTGCATCCACATAATTTAAGAAATATATTATGCATAGAATTCATTATAATATGAATTATCAATATGACATTTAATTTAAATTTTTGATTGATATCATTCATTCCGTGCATAGCATGTGTTGCATACTAGTATATATATACACGTACATTCTAGTCGCTAAATGATGCGCCAGGCAGGAATATCTTGTATAACACAGTATCCAATAGTCTATGACTCCAATTTGAAAAACAACTTTTTATGAGATGCATATTTCGTTATAATTCACTAGAGGAGAAGACTGTAAAAAGTGCATTAAGAAACATGTTGACAACAAAATCTAGAGATACATTTAAATTTAAAGAAATGTTTTCCATTTAAGGTGACATATAACTAATTTATAAGAGCAAATAAAAAAAGAAATAATGGAAAAGGATGGTCTCTAAATTATAAGTTCAAGATAAGAATAGGACTTTAACTTTTCTGTCTCCTATTTTTCTGGATATGAATCATATATGAAATTCTAAATTTTTTTTTTTCCAAAATAATTCATTTGTATAAACCATATTTATATACCAGGTCTACCTAATTAAGCAAGGAGGAATCAAGCTAACCTAAATGTAGTAGAACATGGAAGAAAAAAGAATGTTATAGATTGAGCAAACATGGCAATCCATATAGGATACTTTTAATACAAAAATATATAATTAAAAAAAAAACTTATCAAATCGGGGATAAAACTGCAATAAACATTATTTTTTTTACAGATGATTTAACTTTTATTTCATTATTCAATTCAAGACGCACGCGCACACGCATCGAGCGCGCGCGCTGTGCGCGCACACGCACACACACACATATATATAACGTGCATAGCACGCTGGTATATTACATAAACTACAAATTTTCCTTCCTTGGTGCGTGTTTATAGGCACTAATGCTCACATATAATGTTGCAACTCACCAAGATTTGTGTTTCTCGTTCAAATCAATCTCTTATATGAGAGACATTCCTAATTTTGAAGTTGGAAAATTATTTTATCGATTTCTTTAGATGAGAGTTGTCATGTCCCAAAAGAGAATTCTTCACCTACCTCCTATATTAATTTTGAATAAACTTAACGAAGGTTTATACCTGAAAGGAAATCTAAACTCAGACAAATGACCCCTAACAATTCCATAAATTTTGATATTGGAATCACTTTGGTTCTTAATCTTTAAAAATTATGTTTTTTTGCCACTCCAACTTTTAATTTGATTCAGTTTTTAGTTCCTAAACCCATTTTCCGGTCATTTTTTCATTGGAAAGTGTGAAAGGCCCAACAGGCCTAAATTTAGAGGTCTTTCAACTCAATATACAGTTTAGAATTGTTTCAAAATGGCCCTATTTTGTCACTTTGACTCTCTACATGTTTCAATTCAAAATTTATAATTTTTGAGATTTAAAATTTATTTGAACCTATTTTTAAAAAAAATCAGTAATCTCGTAATTAAAATTTATAATTCAGTTGAAACAAACATAAATTGTATATTGATAAAAATACCACAATTTAGACATGTTTGGGTCACTTGCAACATTTTCCGGCCAAAAAAAAAAAAACAGAAAATGGGTTTACGAACTAAATTGAAACCAAATTAAATGTTGAGGGATGAAAACATTGCTTTTAAAGATTAGAGACCAAAGTGATTCTAAATCCAAATTTTAGAGACTTTAGTGTCCTTTACCCTTGAAATTCTTTTCCTACGTATTAAATATTTCAAAAAAA